>CM035097.1:7167968-7352562 GCA_020205505.1 Panax japonicus
CTCTAATTCTGATCTTCCTCCTCAATATAATATTATGACGTTTGGTAATTTCTCCTCCGGCCAAGATAAAAGATCCCATTGAAGCAACTAATCCCATGCATATTATATGTACATCTGGTCGCACAAATTGCATAGTATCATAAATAGCTATTCCAGGGAGGTGGATAATTAGTTAGAGCAGCGGGTACTATAGCGAAACTGATTTGGAATTATCTTTCATTCCAAGGCCTAACTTGTATCCATACGCTTCATATTCGCCCGGAGTTCTCTCCCAGAAATATAGTCATCCCTGCCCCCTCACGTCAATCCCACGAGCCTCTTATCCATTCTCATTCAATCACGGCGGGGGATCAAATCATAATAGAAAAACTCACATTCTATTTCAAGTGCATATCCCATTTTTGCACAACAGGGTTATGAAAATCCACGAGAAGCGACTGGGCGTATTGTATGTGCCAATTGACATTTAGCTAATAAGCCCGTGGATATTGAAGTTCCACAAGCTGTACTTCCTGATACTGTATTTAAAACAGTTGTTCGAATCCCTTATGATATGCAACTCTTGTTGGGCCGAAGGCATCACAAGATCGAGAGGAGCCATCTTGATTCGGACTAGGAGGAAGGAACATGAGCCCATAGGTGTAGGAATCAATCCATTGTCTCGTTGATCACACCCAAGGAATCAGTTACAGTAGAGCCAAAGGCAGCTATCGCGATGAATTGTTACAATGTGTGCCTCCTGTGTGCATGCAGGTGCAGGAAGGAAGCTTCTACTATCTAAATTGACTCATTTATGCCGATAAGCTCCAATTGCATCATAGGAATTACAAAAAAAGGTTCTTTTTTTCTAAAATCCAAAATTTAAAAAGTGTATCTAGAATGACTGGAAAAGTAGAAACAAGACCAGATAAAATTTGTTCAGATAAAATTTGATCATTATGAACAAATTCAAAATCTTTGTAGACAGAGCCAATAATTAGTTCCCAACCATGGGGAAAATGGAATCCGATACATAAATTAGTTAATAAAAGAATAGAAAACCCATTTCTCGATTCAATAGAAGCCTAAAGAGGTGAATAGGGTCCCAAATAACGAGAGATATATAAAAAGTAGGTCCGATTACTATGCCTATTCCTAATCCTAAATGTAATGTAACGACATAGGGATCCATTTATAAACATAGTCTCTATTTAGATATGTTATTTTTCTGAATTATATGTCTTCACGGGACTCATTTGGAAAACTGGTAGGGATATGCAAGAACAAACTATTTTTTTTAGAAACATTCCTCTAATGAATTCTCAGGGCGGTATTGCTCCTTTTTTATTTAGTAGTATTTGACTTACCTAGTTTATTTAAATTTATTTAATTTATTTAAAGAAACGTCGTTTTATTTTTATCGGTTGGTTCATGAGTGAGTATCATGTTTTCGTTCTGTATTAATCATTAATCCTGAATTTAGCTACTTCTTCCAAATCTTTATCTTTTGGGAATTATTTTTACCAAGTTCATTTTACCATTTCAACATTTATATGAAATTTTAAATAAATAAATTTTACCAAATTATTTAAATGTTACCAAGTTCAATGTTATTTTACCATTTCATTTTATTTTAAATGTTACCAAGTTCAATAAATAACCATTTTATTTTACCAAGTTCAATGTTAGCCAGATTAGTCAACATTTATATGTTTCGATGCAACAACAAGATGTTATTTGTAACAAGCATTTTTGTTGGTTGGTTAATTAGTCACATTTTATTCATGGAAACATGCCACTGAAAGACTCTACTGAGACAAAGATGGGCTATCAAGAACGTAGAGGAGGTAGGATGGGCAGTTGGTCAGATCTTGTATGGATCATACATGGACGGTAGTTGGAGTCGGCGGCTCTCCTAGGGTTCCCTCATCTGGGATCTCTGGGGAAGAGGATCAAGTTGGCATTGTGAACAGCTTGATGCACTATCTCCCTTCAACCCTTTGAGCGAAATGCAAAAAAAGGAAGGAAAATCCATGTACCGACCCCATCATCTCCACCCCGTAGGAACTACGAGATTACCCCCAAGGACGCCTTCGGCATCTAGGGGTCACGAACCGACCATAGAACCCTGTTCAATAAGTGGAACGCATTAGCTGTCCGCTCTCAGGTTGGGTAGTAAGGGTCGGAGAAAGGAAATCACATCCTTAAAATCGGCGTTCTTAAGACCAACGAGTCGGCGGAAATGGGGGGAGCCAATTTTTCGATTCATATTATTACAATGTTTTATTTTATGACTTATTTGTTTGTCGCACAAAAAAACCTTTTGAATTTCCAGTAGAAAGAGATTTCCCTAATGACAACGCTTTTAAGGCTGCCCAATATCCCTTTCTTTTCCAAATATTTTTACGAATACGCTTTTTTGATATAGAAGTACGTTTTTTTGGAACTGCCATTTTAAAATTAAGAGGTTACTCGTTGTTATAGTTGGATGTGAAAGACATCGAAAACCTACTAAGTGATAACTTTCAAATTCATAGAAACCCCGAAATTAATAAAAATGGGCAATCCTGAGCCAAATCCTGTTTTCCGAAAACAAACAAAGGTTCAGAAGGCGAAAAAAGGGATAGGTGCAGAGACTCAATGGAAGTTGTTCTAAAAAATGGAGTGGAATGTGTTCCAAACCTCCATCTCTCCTACCCGTTGTCCACCTTGCTTGGCCCTTCCTCTAAGGGGTTGTTGTGTAACAAGTGCATAATGTCCGCTGAAGAATCAGAGGATGAGTTGTGGTTTGGGGTAAAACGCCACTCGAACCAAGAGCTAGCTGGTTCTCCCCGAAATGCGTTGAGGCGCAGCAGTTGACTTGACATCTAGGATTAAAGCACTGTTTCGGTGCGGGCCGCGAGAGCGGTTCAAATCAATATTTCTCTGGTACCCTATATTATAAAATTATAAAGAAAGATCAAATCACAAAAAGAAAAATAAAGTCGAAAGACACCAAAGCAATTGTGTATCAGACTACTTGTCTTCTTGTAGTTGGATCTCCCAGTTTTTGGAATGCTCCAAATTCTACTTGAGCAGGATTCTTCTTGTTCGTATATCATTTGTGGCACGCGGGAAGGGCTCGTGCAGTTGCATTGGGGTTTGAAAAAGGAATTGATCATGATTTTGAACCTGTTCTTTCCATGACCCCTCTTAATTGAGACAGGAAATCCGAACGGTAATTATTGGATTACAAAACATCGAAAATATTATTTACTTCAAATTCAAATTTGATCTCCTTCCATACCTCACAAGCAGCAGCTAGTTCAGGGCTCTATTTAGCAACCTCGCAGATAATTTCATTACCTTCACGAGCAAGATCACGTCCCTCATTACGAGGGCAATTAGCAATAATTTTTCTGTGGACTTCCGGAAATCTGTTTCATGTAGCTTGGTAAGGAAATTTTGAGTCATGAGTACATGATCCTTTACATGTAAGACCTATTGCTCATGCAATTTGGGATCCTCATTTTGGTCAACCAGCTGTAAAAGCTTTTACTCGAGGGGGTGCTCTTGGCCCAGTGAATATCGCTTATTCTGGTGTTTATCAATGGTGATATATAATCGGTTTACGCACTAATGAATATCTTTATACTGGGACTCTTTTTCTATTATTTCTTTCTACCATATCGTTAATAGCAGGTTGGTTACACCTACAATCGAAATGGAAACCGAGTGTTTTGTGGTTCAAAAATGTCGAATCTTGTCTGAATCATCATTTTTCAGGACTCTTCGGCGTAAGTTCCTTGGCTTGGACAGGGCATTTAGTACATGTGGCTATTCCTGCATCCAGAAGGGAGTACGTTCGATGGAATAATTTCTATGTTATTCCATTTCATTTATTTTATAACCATTTCATATAACCATTTAAATGAAAAGTTATATAAATGTTATATTTCAACATTTATAATAATAATAATAAAACGACGTTTTATTATTATTATTATTACTTAATATCATTTTGTGATCCACGCGACTCAAACAAGAAAAGAATCCTATTTCTTACTCACCTAATGCTGTTCTGTTTGAATTTCAAAGATCTCGCTCGCTGTCAAAGCGCATTTTGTGATAATTCATTTCTAATTTATAATGCTATTAATAAGTTCGATGTTGTTGTTCCAATTATTCCTCTGATTGGATCATTGACTAAAGCGAAATTTTGTAACGTATTGGGGCATCCTATTAGTAAGGCGGTTTGGACCGATTTATCAGATTCTGATATTATTGACCGATTTGGGCGTATATGCAGAAATCTTTCTCATTATCATAGTGGATCCTCACAAAAAAAGAGTTTGTATCGAATTGGTCTACAGCGGGATTAACCGCATTTTATATGTTTCGAATCTGTTTACTTACTTTTTTTTCCAGAGGTCTGGAGAAAGCTGCAATCAATAGGATTTCCCTAATCCTCCACAATTTTTTTCTGAAGAATTCGCCATGATATATCTAATCCATGCATAATATCATGAAAAATGGATACAAATTTTTGACTACTTCATTTATGAATTTTATAGTAATAGAAATACATATCCTACCGAGATAGAATTTGTAACTTGCTATCCTCTTGCCTAGTAGGCAAAGATTGACCTCCGCAGAAAGAATGATTCATATGATCTTGATCCTTGTGGATCGAGAGGGCGACTAGATCGGATCTGCACGACTCTCCTAATAATATCCATAAATGAATGAGAATGGATAAGAGGCTCGTTAATAACTCCATGAAGAAATTAAAAAACTACTTGAAAATAATACTTGACATATAACTATATAAGTATTTAATAACCATAAAGGAATATGTGTATTTAAAATTTACAAAATATATGTCCAACTGATATACTCTTCGTCATTCCAAAATTAGATATACAATTTGACTTTTGAGGTCAAACGACGACATATTAAACTTTAAATTGATGTGAATTTATTTAATTTTAACTGATACAATTAGTATAATTGTATAGTATATAACAAAAACTATTAATCACAAAATTTATTTCATTCTAAACTTTTATGAGTCATACCAATTTTGAAATTTAATATACCGTCGTTTAACCTCAAAAGTCAAATTGGATCTCTAATTTTAGTATGGAGAGTGTGTAATTTTGTGCTTTTAATTATATAATAGATAGATTTAAATTTATTTATTATATTTTTAAAAGCATATTAAAAGTGTCATGATATTCTTAATTTGTCATTACCTTTTTATATCAATTCTAACGTCATACAATCAAAACTAAATTTTTAACTATGGAACAATGAGAGTATAATTAAATAGAAACTTTTATTTTAAATATTAAAAGCAATTTATATTAAAATTTAAGTTAAAATTTTAGGAAATTTAATATGATTACTATTTTTGGAAAAGATGGTTTAAGTAATTCATTATGAAGACAATTTTCATCTACTCATTTCCAATAATAGACTTTTTAAGACATTTGGAGTACGTAATAGATTGTTTAAGACATTTTTAAGGAAAAGGACTTATTTTTGACACTAGGAGAAAGCGTCTTAAATAAAGTACTGGAGATGGTTTATGTTTCTGTCTTAAAAACCTATGTTGTTTAATTAAAAGTCCCTTTTTTGTAGTGATTAATTACTTGATAGTACTTATTTTAATTCAAATATAATATAGTTCGGTAAGACCAGACATGCTACATTTTATATATATTTTCTGTTGACATATGGAGCCAATTTATAATAAATAGTGGTTATAAATAAACTTATAGGGTCTTGATTATTTATCAGATCTTGAACCATACATTACAATAGTTGTTGGTTGGACAACCACGACAATATGTTGCAAAGGGGAAGTTACTTTACTATTAATTCGAAATTAGTAATTTTCCCTTCTGTAACACTGTATTGTGGTAGTTAAATTATTCTGTAATATTGTGTTGTGAATTAATACTCTTTTTTTCTGTCTGGTCGAGGTCGAGGTCGAGGTCGAGGTGGGGTGGGGTCGGGTGGGGTCGGATATTATGTAAGTAATATTATTTCATTTAATATATATGAAGTATGAAAGAATATACGAAATTACAAATGAATTTTCATTTGTCATGCGGTAATTCGCATAGACAAATCATTTCCACAACTTAATAAAGAATGAATACGAAAAGTTATTCATCAGGCATGCGGTAATCCGCATAGACAGATTATTCCCATAGATTAATAAGGAATATAATGACAACCCTTATTAGTATGAAGTAATATCACGTACGAATATGAAAGCAAATGACATTACATACGAGTATGCAATAAATGATACCACTTACGAGTATTGAAAGAAAATAACATCTCCTACCTTAATAAAAGACTACATATACAATAGTGTAGTAGCAGAACTTTGTGTTGTTGGTGTGTGCATGCTTCTCAAATACTCTTCTTCTCTCTCTAACTTTCTCTTGTGAGTTTCTTTTCTTAGTAAATTGGTGAGAAAGAAGGAAGACATGAGCTTTATTTATAGAAGAATTCTAGCTTGGCCCTTGCAATGTGAAGAGGCAAGTGGCTTGACGCTTGGTAATGTGAAAAGGCAAGTGGTTTGACGCCTATAATGTGAAAAGGCAAGTGATTTGACGTATGATAAAGGTAAGTACTATTGGCGATAGTAACTCTTAGATGATGACCTATGGGTCCCATAGATAAGTCAAACTTACAAAATATCATATATCACCATTATTTCATTCGAGTGTCTGCAGCTTCTTACTACTAGTTATGCTACACATCACATAATTAATCAACGCTTTTTAATCATTCAATAATTATTCACTATAGATATTATAGACTCACAATACTGACAAGCAGATCGTTCCCAGAAGAGAAAGGGCTTTCCGATATAAAGATTTTTCCTTATTGGCGCGTAATTATATAACCTAACTCATTTCCTCGACAGAACTTCTAGACATTATCAATAGTGCTAAATAATAATATCCTTTCAAATAATATGAGTTACTATGCCGTGAAAATTATTAATTTAATGACGTAGAATACTATGTAGTTGTTACTGTGACAATTATTGAATCAATAATATGAAATACTATGCAATTATCACTGTAACAGTTATTAAGTCAATAATATGAAATACTATGCAATTACTACTGTAGCAATTATTGAACCAATAATCAAAAATACTGTGCAATACCGTGTGCTACTGTGGAGTATCGCGTGTTACTATACCTTTATCACTGGGTATTACAACAGTTAACGGCAAAAAATTATCGTTATTTTATAAAAAGGTTATTTTTGTCGCTTTCTATATCCAACAGTTTTTCCGTTGCGTGGTCCACCAATTATTACGCCGTCGTACGAATATTTCCCGATGAAACGAATATTCTTCGACAATTTTTTACTTTGTATAATTTACACATATCACCCTCAACTATAATATTTATTAAATCAGCACCTTACTATTTAGAATAATACGTAAAGAAAATCAAATTTTATCCATAAAATATTGGGGTCTTAGAACCTCCCTTTCACATGAAAGTGAGACTAAGGGTGTAAATGAGTCGAACCAAAGCGAATATAGAGCTACTCGAATTCGACTCAAAACGTTAAATTCATACTTGAATTCGACTCGCATTCGATTTGTATTTAAAAAATTCTACTCATATTTGACTCAACTCGAATATTTATTACTCGAATTCGATTCGACTAGGATCGAATTATATTCAAACTACTCGCGAGCTTCAAATTTAAGTATCCACATAATAACTAACTTTATAATAAATATAATTATAAATTAAATTTGTTATTTTACTTAGAAATGAGAAAATATATTTATTATTATATTTTACAAATATAAAATCATAATTAAAATTAAAAACAAAATAAAACAAAATAAAAATAATAATAATTAATTTTCCTAATTTAATTTAATTTTGTATATATTTTAAGAGAATGTATTGAGTATCTAATTGAATCTGTATCAATCGAATGTATCGAATAACAATCGAGAATTCGAGTAATTTGAATCTTAAACGGGTCGAGTATAACATTGCTCAAATTCTACTCATATTTTTATTCAAATTATTTTTTATACTCATATTTTGATCATATTATTAACGAATCCAAAGTTCGCTCGCATTTTTTCAAATCGAACCCGAACTGTTTGGCTCGTTTACAGTCTTAGGTGAAATCCACTTACTTCTCATATGAAAGAAAGTTATGTAAAAATATCAAAAACAAATATAAAAATATCAGTTTCCAATATATATCCTAGTCAAACATAGAGAACATGTGATTTTTTTTTGACGAGTGTGTATATAAAGTTTATATCTACTACCAATAATCTTCAGTTATTCATGATCTTCTGGTAGAAATTGAAATACTCCGACCTCACATCTAATGAAAGTTTGAGTACGTGTATGTTTGATTACATTTTAATGCATCTTAACGGTCCATTTTTAATATATTTTAAGAACCCACATTTTTATATTAAGAGATTCTCTGAATAGTTAAGATACAAATATGAGTCTAAGTTATTCAGAGGACCTTCTTAATATAAAAATATGAGTTGTTAAAATCTATTAAAAGATAAGTTGTTAAGATGCATTAAGATACAATCAAACACATACGACTCAATTATTTTAAAGTACAATAGGCAGAATAAGAATATTTAGAAGCCCAACTTGGCCTTTTAAAAAAATGCCCTCCCACCAAGAATTATAAAAAGAATTGTGTAATACATAGTTGGTATCTACTTGAGTTTTGAATTGATCTCCAAAAACAAACACAACAAGATGCTAAATGGGAACCTTTATTTTTCATGTGTTTATTGGTAAGTTGCATTGTACTTGGCAACGCGTTATGAACTAAAATCCAAATTCTCTCAGTCTTTTGGCTAAACAAGGTAGGCTTTCACTTACTAGTTGTGATAAAGACCACTAATTATGAAAGAGTTTCACCTATAGAATACAGAAATTATAGTATAATGTAATCAAAATAAAAGGCAAATGTTAGACTAATCAGATACTTTCTCCGTTACAGTATAAAAGTCTTTATTACTTTTTTCGATAGTCTCATGTTAAATGTTCACTTTACTATAATAACCAAACTTTTACATAATATTTCATATTATACCCTTAGCATTAAATATCTTATACTTTCCTTATTATAATTCTTTCTCCATATTTAATAAGTATAATAAGTCACTCTCTCACCTACATTGAAAATGATTAATGAAATATTATGTTGGGCAATTTTGTCATTTCATTTCTCTTCTTAGTATGTGTGAAAAATTCACTAGGACTTTTATTATGGGACTGAAGGAGTAAAAAAACAAGTCGCCTTGCCAGGAAGACCCCACTACATGAGGTATGCTAGGCCCCAACATCAATGTAACACCTCAGTCTCACATAGAAAATTTTGGATGAGTATGTGATGGGCGAAGATAACTCAAGAAGATACTATTAGAACAGTGGTTTAAGGCCTTATTTGAATGAATTTAATTCGATTCGCTCGAGATTTATTCTATTCGGACTTGAGATTTGATCCGAAATTTGACTCGATCCGGTGCTTAAAAGTATCAACTTTGGTCATTTAACTTGTTAAATTTACCTTTTAAAAAGATTGGATAATAAAAACATGCATATTCGTACTTAGATTAAAGTAAGAATACTCTTAAGCACAAGCTTGGCACCAAAGGATAAGAATTTTCAATGCCTACTCTCCATTTTTTTCCTCTTTATCAAACAAGTTAGTAAAAGTAAGAAGGTTCCTTTAATATATTTGTATTAACGTTTATGTAAGGTTTTTCCTTAAGGAATTGTGTGTTTTTTTTCTTGCGTACATTTATTTTCTGCCTGCCCAACCTAAAATCCACATTGAACGTCATGCTTACATTGAATCCTAGTTTGAGAATATAAGAAAATCCCCATACTGAATGTTGGGTCATGATATTTTATATATTGGGCCAAATAGATTGGGTTTATTTATGAGTCCTTAACACTAATATACAACAATTAGAAAGTAATTACAAAAATAAAACACACACAACATAATTACAAAAATAACGCAATTCATATTAATAAGGAAACCTAAAATTAAGGAGAAATATCTGCCATAACTAATCATTCAAATTCAAATATCTGGGATCTAACCACAAAAATAAATTCAAATTCAAATATTCAAATTCAAATTTCATAGAAAAGACTGCACAAATTTTGTACTTTGCAGGAGGTGGCGGAGGCAATTTTCAGAGGAGATGGAAGCTTTAGAGGAGGTGACAGCTTCGGAGGAGGTGGTAATGGTGGCTTCAGAGGCGGCGGTAATGGCTACGGAGGAGGTAACAATGGCGGTGGCGGTGGTGGCGGAGGTGGCGGTGGTGGCGGAGGTGGCGGTGGTGGCTCAAGTGGTGGTTACAGAGACGGTGGAGGTGGAGGCTGAGGCGGTAGTGGTGGGAGCAACCATTTTCTGGTAGTAAAAGGAAATTCTCAAGATACTGCAGAGGAGAAGATCATTAGTAATGTCATGGTAACCAAACTTTTATAACAAGGTAATCAAACTTTTATACTAAGGTAACCAAACTTTTATACCAAGGTAACCAAACCTTGGTAATTACCAAGGTAACCAAACTTTTATACTGAGGTAACCAAACTTTTAATATTAAGGTAACCAAACTTTTATACCAAGGTAACCAAAACTTTTATACTAAGGTAACCAAACTTTTATACTAAGGTAACCAAACTTTTATACTGAGGTAACCAAACCTTCATACCAAGGTTACCTTGGTGTGAAGGTTTGGTTACCAACTGCACTATGAAAAAACTAATAGTGTGGAGGTGGATTGGTTACCTTGGTATAAAAGTTTGGTTACCTTAGTATAAAAGTTTAGTTACCAAACTTTTATAATAAGGTAACCAAACTTTTATACTAAGGTAAACACCAATCAACAAAAAAAGTGATCATAAATTCATAATCAAACGCACATTTTGCATAAAATTAAGATCATAAACCCCAAATGAATGAAATTAAAGAGAAAACCTTAAAAATTAGTGCGAGAGAGAGAGGTAAAATAGAAGTACTTACAAAAGCAGAGTAAAAAGAAATATAAAGAACAATTGGAAGAATGAAAGAGATAGAAAAAATGGCAGAATAGAAGAAAATGGCAAAAATGGCATCTTCATCTTTTATACAAAAATGGCAGAAATGGCGTCTTCATCTTTTAAAGAAAAAATAACAGAATAGAAGAAAATGAGAGAGAAAATGGCAAAATGGCGTCTTCATCTTCTCTCTTCAATGACGTCTTCATCTTCTCTCTTTTGTCTTTATGCTTTCTAAGAAATAGTGTGGTATCTACTCTACCTCTAGTGAACCCGTTTTCTATTAAAAAGCTAGTCAGTGTTTCATACCATGCTCTAGGTGCTTGTTTAAGACCATATAAAGCTTTGTCTAATCTATAGACATAATTGGAAAGAGATAGATTGATGAAACCTAGAGGTTGTTCTACGTAGACTTCTTCTTAAAGCTCTCCATTTAGGAATGCACTCTTGACATCCATCTGAAAGACTTTGAACTTCATGTGGGCAACAAAGGCAAGAAAGATTCTGATGGCTTCTAATCTGGCAACAGGTGCAAATGTCTCATCATAGTCAATGCCTTCTTGAGAATAACCCTTTGTCACTAGTCTTGCCTTATTTCTGGTAATGACCCCATCTTCATCCATTTTGTTCCTGAAGACCCACTTGGTTCCTATGAAAGGATGACTCTTTGGTCTTGGTACCAATCTCCACACTTTGCTTCGTTCAAATTGGTTGAGTTCTTCCTGCATGGCTTCTATCCAACTGGAGTCTTCCATAACATCCTCTATCTTCTTTGGCTCTATCTGTGACAAGAAGCTTAGATAGAAGCATTCATTCTGAGTAGCAGCTCTTGTTTTGACTCTTGCACTTGGATCTCCAATGATTAGATCCTGAGTGTGATCTCTTGCCCATCTGTTCCCAGTTGGGACATCTATCCTGATGCCTTTTTGTCTTAAGTCTTCAAGGTCTATCACTTCTTCCTGGAGTGGAGGCTCGCTGTCTTGGATGGACCTCTCTAAGACTTCATTATCTGGTACTACAATCGTAGTATTGAGCTCGACGACTTCATTCGTAGTGTTTGCATTATCGGTCGTAGTGTCTTGGGGCACTGTTTTATCTAAGTCAGTTTCATCAGAGATGATGTGTATTGAGACTTCGACACTCAGTGTCTTCTTGTTGAACAATCTGTAAGCTTTGATGTCTGTGGCATATCCAAGAAAGATCCCTTCGTCTGACTTGGGCTGGAATTTTGTCAGATACTGCTTTCCATTGTTGAGAATATAGCATGCACAGCCAAAGACATAGAAATAGCTGACACTTGGCTTCCTTCCTTTCCACAGTTCGTAGGGTGTCCTCTTGATCGTAGAGTGAATTAATGATCTGTTCTGAGTGTAGCATGTAGTGTTGACAGCTTTTGCCCAGAAGTATTTAGGCAGACGAGCTGCTGCTAGTAGGGTCCTTCCAGCCTCTATCAGAGTTTTGTTCTATCTTTCAGCAACTCCATTTTGTTGAGGAGTTCGTGGAGCTGAGAAGTTAGACTAATGCCATTGTCTGAGCAGAACTTGTCTATTTCTGAGAAATCGAATTCTCTTCCATGATCACTCCTTATTGCCTTGATTTTCTCTCCTTTCTCGTTCATCACCAGTCTGAGCATTTTGATTAATTCGGAGCTCGTTTCATCCTTTAAAGTTAAGAAGAATACTCATGTGAATCTGGTGTAGTCGTCGACTACGACAAGCGAGTATCTTTTTCCTCCAAGACTGGTTGTCGGGATTGGCCCAAAAAGATCCATGTGGAGCAACTGCAGGGGCTTTTCAATAGAATTTGCAGTCTAGCTCTTGAATGAGCTTTTGGTTTGCTTTCCAAGCTGGCAAGCATTGCATGGTCTTTCCTTCACAAAGTTGAACTTGGGTAGACCAGCTACGAGGTCTTTTGATGCCAGTTTGGACATACTTTTGAATTTTAAGTGAGACAGCCTTCTATGCCATAGCCAGCTCATTTCCTTGGATGCTTTTGCCAGAAAACATATTGTTTCATCAGAGCTTAGTTGACTATGATCTATAGTGTAGATATTTCCTTCTCTTGTTCCTGTCAACTTTATTGCAGATGTCTTCAAATCTCTGACTTGACATTGATTGTTGAGAAATATTACTTGGTGACCCTTATCGCAGAGTTGGCTAATGCTTAGAAGATTTTGTTGGAGTCCTTCCACATAACCTACTTTGCTGAAAGATACTGCACCATTGCCAGCAGAGCCATATCCTCTTGTTTTGGCCGAGCCGTTATCTCCAAATATGACCGAGGGGCCTTCTTTTTCTATATAATTGGATAGTAGAGCTTTGTTCCTTATCATATGCCTCGAGCAACCACTGTCCAGATACCATGTTGAGGTCGTAGAGCTCTTTTCCTGTCAAAACATTTGAACCTTCATTTTGGTACCCATATTTGCATGGGTCCTTCTTTGTTACTGCCTTTGGGGACCCAAATTTTTCTAATCTTGGGTCTTACATGCATGGAATTATAATAACACTTTGTAGCCCTATGACCATTTTTATTGCATATGAAGCATCTATTATAATGCATGCCTGTGTGTGTGTGATGATTCATCTTCCATTTAGACTTGTGTGGTTCCTTAGTTAACCTTCTGTTAAACTGATTCTCTTTCTTCCACGTGTCCTTAGGTTTCATAAATAGTGATGAGTGTGTCTTACCTCTACTGTACCTTCCCAGTTGATTCGTAGAGTTGATTTTATTTAACTTTACGATTCTTCGACGTTGGTAAGTAGAGATTGGGTTACTCTTTTCCTTGATGAAATCCAGCCAGCGTGAGATCTTTTACTTCTCTTAGTATAACTAGAGACAGTAGAATAAGGTTGAACTCGTTCTTCCAACTGTGAGGATTTCACAAAAACAATGCTTCTACCAAAACTTGAGACATTACTAGTGCTAGTTTTCATTGTCTTTTCCACACTTAACTCTGAGATAGATTCCCCAAAGCCTAAGCATGTTCTGTCGAATGTTCTCCTCTGACTAGAGAGCAGGCAGTCCATAGATGATGAGGATCTGTTCCATGCAGAGATAGTCTTCTCTAGATCCTCAATTTTAGAGGTTATCTTAGACTCTCTTTGTGCATGATGTGTGTTTGTCTGTTTTAAAGTTTCATTCTCAGCTTCAAGCTGGGAGAGAAGATTAGTACTTAGAAGGGTTGTTTCAAGCTATTCTTGAACTTTCTTCTTCTCCTCTTGAAGAAGTGAATGATCTTTAGATAAGACTCTGAACCACTTCATGTATTGATGTAGGTCAGTGGTTATGACATGCAAATCAGTTCTTAAGTCACTTATATCTACATCGGGAGAATTAAAATCAAATACCTCATCGATACTCACATCATGTATGTTTAGGCCTTGTTTGACCTTTGCATGTTTAGCCATTAAGCACAGATTGGCCATATGTGGTTCTTCCTTATCTCTGGAGTCTGCTTTGAGTCATTATCTGAATCACTCAATGATCCTCTGGAAACCAGACCTTTGTCTCTTTTCTGAGGCCTCTTGGTTCCTTTGTATTCTTTCTTTGCATGAGAATTCTTCTTTAGCTCTTCTTTGATAGGCTTGTTGCAGTTGGCAATGAAATGACCAGGTTTCTTGCAGTTGTAGCATAAATCATTCATTTGTTCCTGGCTGACATAGTTGCTGACTTTCTTTGGCTTGCCGGTTCTGCCTTGTCGCATGAACCTTCTTAGTCTCTTTATCAGCATAGCAAATTCATCGTCATCATCTTCATCATCATCAGAGTCCATCTCGGTGATGACTTTTGATGTACTTTCATTTGCCTTTAGGGCAACACCCTTATCCTTTCTTCTTCCTTCTGATAAGGTTTCAGTGCGTTGGGTCAACTCCAGTTCCTACGTCAGGAGATTTCCATACAGTTGTTGAACTATCATCTCATTAAGATTCTTTGATTCTCTTATTGTTGTGGTCTTTGCATCCCACCTGCTTGGTAGGGCTCTCATGAAATTTATGGTTAGATCCTTGTTAGGATAGATCTTCCCATATGCTCGTAGAGAGTTGAGTAGAACGTTGAATCTTTCATAAGTTGCAGTCACGTTTTCTCCCTGCACATAAGCGAACATTTCATACTGCTGTGTCAGGAGAGACTGCTTGTTCTCTCTGACTTCTTCAGTTCATTCGTGCATAATCAGCAGTGCTTCCCAAACATCTTTAGCTGTTTTTCTGTTTACAACATTTTCAAATAGATCGTCTTCTAAGGATTGGAACAGGATGTTCTTTGCCTTTTTATCAAGTTGGACAGCTCTTTTTTCTATGTCTGTCCATTCTTCTTTCACTTTTATTTGTACTCTGTTTGGATCGTCAATGGTTGGTGCAAGTTTTGTTGGTATATAGGGCCCATTAAGAACAGTCTCAAATAGATCTTCATCTATTGAGTCCATGTAAGCTTGCATCCTGACTTTCCAGTTAGAAAATTTATCTTTGTTGCACATTGGTGGCTTACTGCCTCCCCCGGTCCTGGATTCGCTTGGTACGAGTGCCATTTGGATCTAGTAAAGCGTGTAAGCTATATAATAGAACATGATCTGATACCAATTGTTAGTTCCTAGTAGGCACAAGTTATCTAGAAGGGGGGTTGAATAGATATATGAAAATCGTTTCGTTTTAACTAGTTCTTAGATAATGATTTAAACTTTGCGGAATTAGTATTTGTTTTAATCTTCTTTACCAAGCAATGGATTTATGAGCGAGTAAGGCAGTTATAGCAGATATAGCAGTTATAGCAGTTATAGCATGAATGTAAATGACACAGTTGTTTTTAAGTGGTTCATAGCACTCAAAGCTCCTAGTCCACTCTTCTACTCAACGAGTAGGATATCCACTAAGGATGTCTTTTACAATCTTCTGAATCATATAGATTCCTTCTAGACCAGCAGTCTAGGAACTTCTTCTAGTTCACTCTTAAACTCTTCAAGTGCAGTAGACTTGGCTTTCTTACAGTTCACTACGAAATCTTCAAGTCCAGCAGACTTGGTACTCTTCTTCAGTTGATTGATGGTTGTTGTTACGTTCTTGAAGATTGCTACTCAATTGCTGTGTAAGCACTGGTTCGTTAAGAACTGAGTAGCTGAGCAAGCTTTGATATTTCTCAGATCGTAGAGTTGAGCCTTAGAGAATTCTTCACGTTGAATGTTTGATTGCTTTCTTACCTTCTCTCTAATCTGTCTGATCTGTATATATGTGATGTTGAAAACTATCCGTTGGATCCATTCGTTGTGGCATTAAATGCATCTGAACTTTTTGTACTGTGATGGAGACATTTCTGCACATCTTCTGAATTCTGCATTCTGGCCCCCTGACATTGCAGGCTGCTTTCTCACCTACCACCTAAAAAGGTGTTTTGTCCCTCTTATCCATAGTATTATCCTTAGCTTCTTTAATACGCTTCTTTGTTGTATACTTAGGATATTTCATACAATCTGGGACTGATGAGTATTGCAGCATCTGAGATCCATTTCTCACTTGTTGAAAACACAGATTATGAGGCTCGACGTTTTCTGACATTAGACAGATGATGCTCTACGATTTAGATCGTAGTGTCTTTGACTTGCAAACTACGATGCTATTAGTCGAGAGCACTACGATTTCCCTTTATCCTTCGCACCCTACGATCTTCTCTTGCTCGTGTTGTTGACTCTACGTTCCCAAGAGCTCACTACGATCGTTGACTTGTAAACTTCATGTTTCCTTAAGTACACTACGATCGTGGAGCTAACTCAGCACTCGTTGGGACCACTCTACGAAGTTCGAAGAGTTTCATTCAAGGCAGGCACACTACGATCTTCAGGCTCTACATTTTCTGCCTTGACTTCTGCAATGTTGATCAAGTTGATGCACTATGATTTCTTCAAAACTAATCTATTACATCTTAAGATCAACCTAACAGTTTTGATCTTTCTATCTATACATTCTTTAACAGAATGATACACGCTGAGAGCTTAGATCAACCTAATAGTTTTGATCTATCACTAAGTCCTTGTACACATATTCATTAAAGGACCTTATAAATAATCATGAACATATGCATTAAAACATCAAATCATAATATGCATTCTCCCAACAGAGTTTTAACAGATAAGTCAAAGTCTAATTTCTCCGGAGTCAAATTTAAACGTTGAGCGCAAGTAGGAGAAATAAAAGAATGGGTAGAACCGGTATCAAATAAGGTATAGACTTCACTAGAGTTTATGATAAGCTTACCCGTGATAACCTCGTTCGGGTTCCTTGCTTTCTGAGAGGTCACAACAAACGCTCTCCCATGTACTACCGGCTTTTACTTTTCTGGGATGGCCTTTGGTGCCTCCATCCTAACTGAATTTGTCTTCGGTGAACGACAAAATCGAGCTAAGTGACCTTCTCTTCCACAATTATAACATGCTTTAGACGACATCGCGCAGTTTGGACTGATGAGTCCCTCCCCTCCGCATTTGAAGCATATGATAGGTGGTCGTTGTAAGACCCCAACTTTTTGAATAAAGATTAATTTTCTCGAATTATATTTTTGAATATTATGGTGTGAATTTGATATAATGTTATAGTTGTGGGTAATATTTACAAATTTTGCAAAGTACGCAAGTTGTTATATAATATTCGATTGGTCGGGGAATATTCGTTTTAATAGGGAATATTCGTACAACGGAACAATCATTGGTGGACCCCCACAACGGAAATTATTGTCGGATTGAGAAAACGACAAAAATACTTTATGAAAATAATGGCAGAAATTTTACCGTTAACTGTTGAAACACCCGGTGTTAAAAGTACAGTAATATGTGTCATTGCATAGTAGCACACGGTATTGATTATTGATGTTTACGTGAGAAGTCACTCAGTTTTATTCAATTATTGCTACAGTAATTGCTGCATCATATCTATCATAATATTGATTCAATTATTGTCACAGTATCATCTGCATAAAATGTTTTTTATTAAATCAATACTTGAGACGACAAAGTTATTCATATTATAAATTGTAATATTTACAATGTTTAGAGGTTCTGTCAAGGAGAGGTTTGGTCACCTAATTGCGCGCCAATAGGGAGAAATTCTTATTGGAAAGCCCCCTCTTTCCTGGGAACGACCTGGTTGATAAATATTGTGAGTTATAATATTAATGAAGAATGTTGTTCGGAGTTGAATTTGGAGACGCGGGCGTGATATTTGAGTCCGGAACGACGAAATTAGTAAAAATAGTATATAAACACAAAATTTTCCGATATTTACTATTTGGTCAAAAAGTCAACGGTTGACTTTTTCGGGAAAAGTCAAACTTCGAAATTTCAAAATTTATATTTTTGATAAAAATAGTTTCATTATGTTGAAATTGTTTGTGTTAGTGAAAATCGACATTTATTCCAATGATAATTGATGTCTAGGGGTTATATTGATAAATCGGATAATTTATCAGATAAATAAGCAATTAATTACTACTAATTCACACGCTTATATAACTATTTGTTCACATATGTGTACTATTGAATCACATTATATACTATTAGGGGAGTTGGTGCAAGATTGATAATACTTGCATGACTAAATTAAAAATGGAGGTATAGATGGAGGTACTATACTGAAATTCGTATTTTTCACATGATTATACTATTGATTCACATGATTGAACTATTGATTCACATTATTTACTATTAGGGGAGTTGGTGCAAGATTGATAATACTTGCAGGACTAAATTAAAAATGAAAGAAAAGTTGGAGGTATTGTACTATAATTTGCGTGCCCCAAAACGTGCAATTATCGAAACTATATTTTCCGATAAATAGAAGCTTATTCTTCATTCATTTATCACCAATTCACAAAAGCTTTAAAGTGATTATTATAGAGAGAAATAAGAAGAGAAATCTGCTACCTCACTATTCCAGTATCCAGTTTTTTTTCCAAGGTAGGGAGTATTATTTCTTTCTTATCTATGAAGAGAACTTCTGTTATTCTATCCTTTATTATTCTGTTGGAATAACCTGTATACGCGGGCTACCTTATACTTAGTGAAATTCTTCCGTTGTTCCATTCTTTATCATTCTGTTGGAACATCATGTCTATGCGTTCTACGCCGGACCTGGTTCCGTCTTTATTATTCTATTGGAAAATCTTGTCTGTGCATTTTATGTCGGACCTGATTCCGTCTTTATTATTCTGTTGGAATATCATGTCTGTGCGTTTTACGCCGGACCTGATTCCGTCTTTATTATTCGGTTGGAATATCCTGTCTGTACGTTTTACGCCGGACCTGATTCCGTCTTTATTATTCTGTTGGAATATCTTGTCAATGCGTTTTACGCCGGACCTGATTCCGTTATTTATTATTCTGTTGGAATAACCTTCCTGTGCGGTCTATCGCATGCCTAGTGATTTCTTTTGTTATTCCATTCCTTATTATACTTAGTTGGTTAAAGTTTTGACTTCTATACTCTATGAAATTAGTGGAATATCCTTGATATTTGCGCTTCATCAAGTATCTTTTCATGGAAATATTCTTCTGAGCATTCTTGAATTTTACTCTACAAAGCAGTATCATGTTGACAATTTGGACGTTATTAGTTCCTGGATAAAATAATTCTTGAACTTGTTTTATTGAATTCTTATATCATTGTCATCATCCTCGTATTTATATTTTGTTGAAAGGCATATGTGGCCTATAGTGCATAGATAGACTTGGTATGATTATGAACAGGGATTATTCGGTGTAATCATGACCGTAATATTACAAATGATGTGATAAAAGTCATCATTGGCCCGTAGTGTATTGATGGACAGTTGTTGGCATGATCATGACTATTATTGAATACACAAATATTATTGGCCCGTAGTGCATGGATAATTGTGGTCGTGATACTATAGAATATCCTTGGCCGAAGTGCAGGGGTGATTCGATGACGTGAATTATTTATTAAGATGAGTCCCGGCGATAAAAGTGATGAAAAACCTTCTAAATCATAAAAGATAGTAGATTTTATTCTCTACTTGACTCTTTTAATGAATTGCTTGTTCCGCTGCAGTTAAACTTGATGGTTGTTATATTGTATCAATTTAACACTGTTGAAGACTAACGATAATATATTCTGCATTATCTTAGTCATAATATTTCCTACTGGGCTAGTTGAGCTCACCCTTTTACTTTTATTGTTCTCTTCAGGAAATAAGAACGTAGCAGGGACTAATCGGGGAACAGAGTGACGGACCAGATGATATCATTAGTAGTCCTCACTATTCTGTGAAATAGTGTAATAATAATTGTAATAAGGACTCCTTTTAAGTTTGTATAATCTCTGGTAGACAATATTTGTATTCAAACTCACAGCTTATGTTTTGTCGTATTGTACACGACAGTTGTATTATTAAGTTGTATTTGTATTCTGTACCATGTATTTGATGACTCAGAATAGGTGATGTATACCTATTTTGGGGGCGTCACAGAAACTGTTGATTTATTTTACATGGATAAAACATTATTGGTGGCCTTTTAACATAGAGAAGATAATAGACCTTATGGTCTATTTGACTCTTCTAATGGATTGTTCGTTCCGTTGCAACTATGGTTAAAAAGTTTTATCATCTACCATATGTTCTAAATCTCTGATTTATTATTGATGAAAGTTATTGGAAATTTAATTATCTTTATTCATGATATTCTTTATTGGGCTAGTTGTGCTCACCCTTTCTGCTTCACAATTCCTTTCAGGTAATAAGAGTGTTGTCGTAAGAGTGTTGCCGGGTTAAGCGGGGATAACAGGGGAATAGAACGGTGGTCTCTAGCTGTGGAGGTTCTCCCTAAATAGTATAGAAAAGTGTGTTGTATTCTATATATCATTTAGTAGTTATATTTGGTGAATCAAATAGGGTGAGGCGAACCCAACTTTGGAAGGGTGTTTTGCCACTATCAGACAAGATGTCTAATGACAGTTGTATTATTAAGTTGTATTTGAATTTATGTACCATGTAAGTGGCGACCCAAGATGGGTGTCACAGTTGGTATCAAAGCTTAGGGATATGATCTCTGGCTAAGATGTGAGACTAGAACTAGGAGGGGAAAGACGAGGAATTCCTTCGCTAGTATGATCTACCTAAGTTTATTTGGTATTTGATTGGTCGGTCAGAGTATAGTGATATTATGTTGCATTTTAATTAACCCTTGTTTTGTGGCAGTGTTTGAAAATGGCATCTGAGAATGTTGAGAACATCAATGGAGCACAGGAGACCGTAGAGTCTCCATAGATTAATAACCAGGACAACGTGCATCAGGAATGCGACAATCCTCATGCAAACAACAACACTAACCAAATGATGAATGATGGAATGTTCTGAGGCTTCATGCAATTCATGCAACATCAGGCGGGAGCGGCTCCTGTTCAAAATGCAGGTGTAAACACAGGAAACTCTCAGACTGTCACCGCTAAACAGTTCAAGGAGCTGGGACCACCGGAGTTTATTGGAGAGCCAAAACCACTTAAGGCAGAAGCATTGATAAAGCAAATCACCAAGATATTTGATGTCTTGGGATGCTCCGAGGAGCAAAAGGTTCCCTTCGCCACCTTTATGTTGTGTGAAGAAGCAGATTACTGGTGGGAATCTGTAAAACGTACCCAGCCTGACGCACTCAAGATGTCTTGGGAGAAGTTCCAAGAGCTGTTCAACGACAAGTACTTTCCCGAAAGTATTCGTCACATGAAGGAGGTGGAGTTTATCAAGTTGGAACAAAACAATATGACCGTGTCGCAATACAAGGCTAAATTTGCGGAGTTATCCCGGTTTGCATCCCATTTGGTCGATAATGAGGAGAGAATGACACGAATGTTTTTAAGAGGTTTGAAACCGGAGATACGTCAATATATTATTTCTCATAAACTGTGCTTGTACTCAGATGTTGTAAATAGGGCTCAGTTATTGGAGCGCGGTAACGAGTCAACGCAACCAAGAGAAAGCAACCGACGGCATGAAAATACCAGTGGTATCATTCATCGAAGCGGTGACAACAAACGTGGAGGGAATCAACATGCTAGAAATGGTAACCACTTCGGTGGTAATCATGGCCAAGATATTAAAAATGGATATTTCAAGAAAAGGAGATTCAACAATGATGGAAAGACGTCAGCACCAGCAACCGTGGCTAAGGAAGGAGAATGACCACTTATCATATGCTTCAAATGCTGAGGGGAGGGACATATCAGTCCAAACTGTGTGATGCCATCCAAAGCGTGTTATAATTGTGGAAGAGAAGGTCACCAAGCCCGATTTTGTCGTTCACCGAAGAAAAGTTCAGCTAGGATGGAGGCACCAAAGGCCGTCCCAAAAAAGTTAAAGCCGGTGGTGCAAGGGAGAGCATTTGTTGTGACCTCCCAGAAAGCAAGGAACCCGAACGAGGTCATCACGGGTAAGCTTATCATAAACTCTAGTGAAGTTTATACCTTATTTGATACCGGTTCTACCCATTCTTTTATTTCTCCTACTTGCGCTCAACGTTTAAATTTGACTCCGGAAAAATTAGACTTTGACTTATCTTTTGAAACTCCATTAGGAGAAACCTTCATTACATCCACTGTTTATAAGTCTTGTTTGATTCAAATCGGTAACCACACGTTACCTGTCGATCTTATCTCCTTAAAAATACTTGTATTTGACGTGATTCTAGGGATTGATTGGTTAACTACTCATCATGCTAAAATTGATTATTTTCGTAAGGTTGTTAGCTTTCATATTCCTAATAAACCTATTATGCGAATTCAAGCGACCAAACCATTAAAATCAATCACGGTCATCTCAAGCCACAAAGCTATTCATTTATTGAAAAATGGATGTCAAGCTTTCTTAGCTCATGTCACGGATTTAAACAAAAATACGTAAGATTTGAAGGATATTTCTATTGTTAACAAATTTCCTGACGTATTCCCTGAAGAACTTCCTGGCCTACCCCCAGAGCGTGAAGTTGAATTTTGTATCAACCTTGAACCCGATACAAAACCCATTTCCAAAGCCCCATATCGAATGGCTCCTATTGAACTTCAGGAGTTAAATACCCAATTGTAGGAATTGTTAGACATTGGTTTCATTTGTCCTAGTACGTCTCCTTGGGGTGCTCCTGTTCTGTTTGTGAAGAAGAAAGATGGGAGTATGCGACTTTGTATTGATTATCGGGAGTTGAATCATGTCACCATCAAAAATAGGTACCCATTGCCACGTATTGATGACATGTTTGATCAGTTACAAGGAGCACAATTTTTTTCAAAGATCGATCTTCATTCTGGATATCATCAGCTGAAGGTTAAAACTGAGGATATTCCAAAGACTGCCTTTAGAACTCGGTATGGGCATTATGAATTCTTAGTCATGTCTTTTGGATTGAATAATGCTCCTGATGCCTTCATGGATATGATGAACCGAGTATTCAAGGAATATTTGGATCATTTTGTGGTCGTCTTTATTGATGACATCCTTATTTATTACAAAAGTCGTGAAGATCATAAGCAACACTTGAGGCTGATACTCCAAAAGCTTCGTGAATATAAGCTTTATGCCAAGTTAAAGAAATGCGAGTTCTGGCTTAAAGAAGTAGCATTCCTTGGGCACTTAGTATCAAGTCATGGAATATCCGTTGACCCAGCAAAGATTGAAGCTATTCAAAGCTGGGAGCAACCCAAATCAGTGACCGAAATACGTAGCTTTCTCGGTTTAGCTGGTTATTGTCGGAGATTCGTGGAAGGATTTTCTCGAATCGCTACTCCATTAACTTAGCTGACTCGGAAAGATACAAAGTTCGTTTGGAGTGAGGAATGTGAGAAGAGTTTTCAAGAACTCAAAAGGAGACTCATTTCAGCACCTGTTCTGACAATACCATCTGGTTCGGAGGGATTTGTCATCTACAGTGATGCTTCGGGCAAAGGGTTAGGATGTGTTCTCATGCAACATAGGAAAGTCATAGCCTATGCCTCAAGACAACTCAAAGAATATAAGAGAAATTATCCTACTCATGATCTAGATTTGGCAGCTATTGTCTTCGCACTTAAAATTTGGAGGCATTACTTGTATGGAGAGAAAGTGGAGATCTTTACGGATCATAAAAGCCTCAAATATTTCTTCACTGAAAAGGAACTCAACATGCGACAGCGATGTTGGCTTGAACTGTTGAAAGATTATGATCATACCATCCAATACCATCCTAGAAAAGCAAACGTGGTAACTAACGCATTGAGTAGAAGATCATATGCGGGTACGAGTGCAATATTCACAACACAAAAGCCCATTTTGTGTGACTTGCAAAGGATGGAGATAGAGTTAAAGACTCCAGGGACCCATGTGATGATGGCAAATATACGAGTAGAACCGACTTTAATTGATAAAGTTAAAGTTGCTCAAGTTACAGATCCGGAGCTGATGCGTATGAGGAAGAAAATGCAAGAAGGTGCTATGCCGGAAGCAAGAATCGATGAATAAGGAATACTTCGAGTCAACTCCAGACTTTGTGTTCCTAACGACCCTGATTTAAAGTATAAAATCATGATGGAGGCGCACAACAAATCATTTGTGATCCATCCTGGGAGTACCAAAATGTATCATGATCTTCGACATACATTTTGGTGGAGCAATATGAAGAGAGAGATAGCAGAGTTTATCTCAAGGTGTTTAACTTGTCAATGAGTCAAGGCGGAGCATCAAGTACCAAAAGGTCCATTGCAACCACTTGAAATTCCAGAATAGAAGTGGGAACACATTACTATGGATTTCGTTACTGGTCTTCTTCCCAAGGTTGCTCAAGGCATAGATGCAATTTGGGTCATTGTTAATAGATTAACCAAGTCTGCTCATTTCTTACCTATACGAGAAACTTATACACTTGAACGTCTTGCTCGTATGTACATAAACGAGATTGTAAGACTTCATGGTATGCCAGTATCCATAGTTTCTAACCGAGACCCAAGATTTACTTCAAGATTTTGGGTTAGTTTTCAAAAAGCTATGGTCACGGATTTACGATTTAGCTCAGCATATCATCCTCAGACGGACGGGCAGTCAGAGAGGACCATTCAAACTCTTGAAGATCTATTAAGACTCTGTGTCCTTGACTTCAAGGGAAGTTGGGATAAGTTCCTACCATTGGTGGAGTTTTCCTACAACAACAGTTATCAAGCAAGTATTGACATGGCTCCATTTGAGGCGTTGTATAGAAGAAAGTGTCGTTCTCCAGTATGTTAGGATGAGGTGGGTGAAGCAACGTTGTTGGGACCAGAGTTGGTATGTATGACTACGGAAAAGATTCAAATGATCTGATAATGTATAAAAACCTCACAAGATCGACAAAAGAGTTATGCTGATCTTCATCGAAATGACGTAGAATTCGATATTAGAGATCATGTGTTGTTACGTGTTGCTCCATGGAAAGGAGTTACAAGATTTGGAAAGAGAGAAAAGCTCAATCCTCGATTCATTGGCCCATTTTTAATCATCGGTCGAGTAGAAACTAGTGGCCTATAGACTTGCGTTACCGCCAAGTATGTCTCGTGTTCATAATGTTTTTCACATATCTATGTTACGTAAATATGTGAAAGACCCGAACCACATTATTAAGTTAGAACCGGATGAAATAGATGAAGATTTAATGTATGAAGAGGTTCCTGTTAAAATCTTGGCTAAAAAGGATCATATTTTACGCTCCAAGGTTATATCTCAAGTTAAAGTTTTGTAGAGAAACCACGATGTGGAAGAAATGACCTGGGGAGTTAGAATCTGAGATGAAATCAAGATATCCTTACCTCTTTGACATACCAGGTACGCACCCTAATTTCGAGGATAAAATTTCATAAGAAGTGGAGGTTGTAAGACCCCAACTTTTTGAATAAAGATTAAATTTTCTCGAATTATATTTTTGAATATTATGGTGTGGATTTGATATAATGTTATAGTTGTGGGTAATATTTACAAATTTTGCAAAGTACAACTTTGATATAATGTTATAGTTGTGGGTAATATTTACAAATTTTGCAAAGTACGCAAGTTGTTATATAATATTCGATTGGTCGGGGAATATTCGTTTTAACAGGGAATATTCGTACAACGGCACAATCATTAGTGGACCCCCACAACGGAAATTATTGTCGGATTGAGAAAACGGCAAAAATACTTTATGAAAATAACGGCGAAAGTTTTACCGTTAACTGTATAAACACCCAGTGTTAAAAGTATAATAATACGCTTGGTTGCATAGTAGCACACGGCATTGATTATTTATGCTTATGTGAGAAGTCACTCAGTTATAATCAATTATTGCTACAGTAATTGCTGCATCATATCTATCATATTATTGATTCAATTATTGTCACAGTATCATCTGTATAAAATGTTTTTTTATTAAATCAATACTTGAGATGACAAAGTTATTCATATTATAAATTACAATATTTACAATGTCTAGAAATTCTGTTAAGGAGAGGTTTGGTCACCTAATTGCGCGCCAATAGGGGGAAATCCTTATTGGAAAGCCCCCTCTTTCCTGTGAATGACCTGGTTGATAAATTTTATGAGTTATAATATTAATGATGAATATTGTTCGGAGTTAAATTTGGAGACGCGAATGTGATATTTGAGTCCGGAACGACGAAATTAGTAGAAATAGTCTATAAACACAAAATTTTTCGGGATTCACTATTTGGTCAAAAAGTCAATAATTGACTTTTTTGGGAAAAGTCAAACTTTGAAATTTCCAAATTTATATTTTTAATAAAAATAGTTTCATTATGTTGAAATTGTTTGTGTTAGTGAAAATCGACATTTATTCTGATGATAATTGATGTCTAAGTGTTATATTGATAAATCGAGTAATTTATCGGATAAATTAGAAATTAATTGCTACTAATTCACATGTTTATATAACTATTTGTTCACATATGTGTACTACTAAATCACATTATTTACTATTAGGGGAGTTGGTGCAAGATTGATAATACTTGCATGATTAAGTTAAAAATGGAGGTATAGATGGAAGTACTATACTGAAACTTGTATTTTTCACATGATTATACTATTGATTCACATGATTGTACTATTGATTCATATTATTTACTATTAGGGGAGTTGATGCAAGATTGATAATACTTGCAGGACTAAATTAAAAATGAAAGAAAAGTTAGAGGTATTGTACTGTAATTTTTGAGCCCCAAAACGTGCAATTATCGAAACTATATTTTTCCTATAAATAGAAGCTCATTCTTCCTTCATTTCTCACCAATTCACAAAATCTTTAGAACGATTATTATAGAGAGAAAGAAGAAGAGAAATCTGCTACCTCACTATTCCAGTATCCAGTTTTTTTTCCAAGGTAAGGAGTATTATTTCTTTCTTATCTATGAAGAGAACTTCTGTTATTCCATCCTTTATTATTCTGTTGGAATAACCTGTATACGCGAGCTACCCTATACTTGGTGAAATTCTTCTGTTGTTTCATTCTTTATCATTCTGTTAGAACATCCTGTCTGTGCGTTCTACGCCGGACCTGGTTAAGTCTTTATTATTCTGTTGGAATATCCTGTCTGTGCGTTTTACGCCGGACCTGATTCCGTCTTTATTATTCTGTTAGAATATCCTGTCTGTGCATTTTTCGTTGGACCTGATTCCGTCTTTATTATTCTGTTGGAATATTCTGTCTGTGCGTTTTACGCCTGGACCTGATTCCGTCTTTATTATTCTGTTGGAATATCCTGTCTATGCGTTTTACGCCGGACCTGATTCCGTTATTTATTATTCTGTTGGAATAACCTGCATGTGCGGTCTATCGCATGCCTGGTGATTTCTTTTGTTATTCCATTCCTTATTATACTCAGTTGGTTAAAGTTTTGACTTCAATACTCCATGAAATTAGTGGAATATCCTTGATATTTGCGCTTCATCCAGTATCTTTTCATGAAAATATTCTTCTGAGCATTCTTGAATTTTACTCTATAAAGCAGTATCATGTTGACAATTTGGTCGTTATTAGTTCCTGGATAAAATAATTCTTGGTATGATCCTCATGTTTATATTTTGTTGAAAGGCATATGTGGCCTATAGTGCATAGATGGACTTGGTATGATTATGACCAGGAATTATTCGATGTAATCATGACCGTAATGTTACAAATGATGTGGTAAAAGTCCTCATTGGCCCGTAGTGCATTGATGGACAGTTGTTGGAATGATCATGACCATTATTGAATATACAAATATTCTTGGCCCGTAGTGCATGGATAATTGTGGTCGTGATACTAAAGAATATCCTTAGCCGTAGTGCAGGGGTGATTCGATGATGTGGATTATTTATTAAGCTGGGTCCCAGCGATAAAAGTGATGAAAAACCTTCTAAATCATAAAAGATAGTAGATTTTATTATCTACTTGACTCTTTTAATGGATTGCTTGTTCCACTTCAGTTAAACTTGATGGTCGTTATATTGTATCAGTTTAACACTGTTGAAGGCTAACGATAATATATTCTGTATTATCTTAGTCATAATATTTCCTACTGGGCTAGTTGAGCTCACCCTTTTACTTTTATTGTTCTCTTCAGGAAATGAGAACGTAGCAGGGACTAGTCGGGGAACGGAGTGACGAACCAGATGACAGCATTAGTAGTCCTCACTATTCTGTGAAATAGTGTAATAATAATTGTAATGAGGACTCCTTTTGAGTTTGTATAATCTATGGTAGTCAATATTTGTATTCAAACTCACAGTTTATGTTTTGTCGTATTATACACGACAGTTGTATTATTAAGTTGTATTTGAATTTATGTACCATGTAAGTGGCAACCCAAGATGGGTGACGTATACCTAATTTTGGGGGTGTCACAGTCGTTCTCCTTCTTTAACAACGGGTGTTGGTGCTGACGTCTTTCCATCATTGTTGAATCACCTTTTCTTGAAATGTCCATTTTTATTGTTTTGACTATGATTACCACCGAAGTGGTTACCATTTCTGGCATGTTGATTCCCTCCACGTTTGTTGTCACCGCTTCGATGACGGTTACCACTGGTGTTTTCATTCTACCGGCTGCTTTCTATAAATTGCGTTGACTCGTTATCGCGCTCCAATAACTGAGCCCTATTTACAACATCTGAATACAAACACAGTTTATGAAAAATAAGATATTGTCGTATCTCCGGTTTCAAACCTCTTAAAAACATTCGGGTCATTCGCTCCTCATTATCAACCAAATGGGATGCAAACCGGGATAACTCCGCAAATTTAGCCTCGTATTGCGACACGATCATATTGTTTTGTTCCAACTTGATAAACTCCACCTCCTTCATGTGACGAATACTTTCGGGAAAGTACTTGTCGTTGAACAGGTCTTAGAACTTCTCCCAAGACATCTTGAGTGCGTCAGGCAGGGTACGTTTTACAGATTTCCACCAGTAATCTGCCTCTTCATGCAACATAAAGGTGACGAAGGGAAACTTTTGTTCCTTGGAGCATCCCAAGACATCAAATATCTTGGTTATCTGCTTTATCCATGCTTCCACCTTAAGTGGTTTTGGCTCTCCAATAAACTCTGGTGGTCCCAGCTCCTTGAACTGTTTGGCGGTGACCGTCCGAGAGTTGCCAGTGTTTCCACCTACATTTTGGACAGGAGCCGCTCTCGCCTGATGTTGCATGAATTCCATGAAGCCTCGGAACATTCCATCGTTCATTATTTGGTCAGTGTTGTTGTTTGCATGAGGATTGTCGCCTTCCTGATGCACATTGTCCTGGTTATTGATCTGTGGAGACTCAATGGTCTCTTGTGCTCCATTGATGTTCTCAACATTCTCGGATGCCATTTTCAAATACTGCCACAAAACAAGGGTTAAATGACATGAAACATATTATCCCTACACTCTGACTGACCAATTAAATACCAAATAAACTTAGGCAGGTCATAGTAGCGAATAAATTCCCCGTCTCTCCCCTCCTAGTTCTAATCTCACATCTTAGCCAGGGATCATATCCCTAAGCTTTGATACCAACTGTGACGCCCCCAAAATAGGTATACATCACCTATTCTGAGTCGTCAAATACATGGTACAGAATACAAATACAACTTAATAATGCAACTGTCGTGTACAATACGACAAAACATAAATTGTGAGTTTGAATACAAATATTGACTACCATAGATTATACAAACTCAAAAGGAGTCCTCATTACAATTATTATCACACTATTTCACAGAATAGTGAGGACTACTAATGCTATCATCTGGCCCGTCACTCCGTTCCCCGACTAGTCCCTGCTACGTTCTCATTTCCTGAAGAGAACAATGAAAGTAAAAGGGTGAGCTCAACTAGCCCAGTAGGAAATATTATGACTAAGATAATGCAGAATATATTATCGTTAGCCTTCAACAATGTTAAACTGATACAATATAACAACCATCAAGTTTAACTGCATCAGAACACGCAATCCATTAAAAGAGTCAAGTAGAGAATAAAATCTACTATCTTTTATAATTGAAAAGGTTTTTCATCACTTTTATCGCTGGGACTCAGCTTAATAAATAATCCACATCATCGAATCACCCATGCACTACGGCCAAGGATATTCTTTAGTATCATGACCACAATTATCCATGCACTACGGGTCAAGAATATTTTTGTATTCAATAATGGTCATGATCATGCCAACAACTGTCCATAAATGCACTACGGGCCAATGAGGACTTTTACCACATCATTTATAACATTACGGTCATGATTACACCGAATAATCCCTGGTCATAATCATACCAAGTTCATCTATGCACTATAGGCCACAAATGACTTTCAACAAATTATAAATATGAGGATGATGACAATGATATAAGAATTCAATAAAATAATTTCAAGAATTATTTTGCCCAGGAACTAATAACGTCCAAATTGTCAACATGATACTGCTTTGTAGAGTAAAATTCAAGAATGCTCAGAAGAATATTTCCATGAAAAGATACTGGATGAAGCGCAAATATCAAGGATATTCCACTAATTTTATGGAGTATAGAAGTCAAAACTTTAACCAACTGAGTATAATAAGGAATATAATAACAAAAAAAATCACCAGGTATGCAATAGATTGCACAGGCAGGTTATTCCAACAGAATAATAAATAACGGAATCAGGTATGGTGTAAAACGCACAGACAGGATATTCCAACAGAATAATAAAGACGGAACCAGGTCCGGCGTAGAACGCACAGACATGATATTTCAACAGAATAATAAAGACGGAATCAGGTCCAGCGTAAAACGCACAGACAGGATATTCCAACAGAATAATAAAGACGGAACCAGGTCCGGCGTAAAACGCACAGACAAGATGTTCTAACAGAATGATAAATAATGGAATAACAGAAGTTCTCTTCATGAATAAGAAAGAAATAATAATCCATACCTTAGAAAAACAGGATAATGGAATAATGAGGTAGCAAACTTCTTTTCTTCTTTCTATAATTTCTCTCTATAATAATCGCTATAAAGCTTTTGTGAATTGGTGAGAAGTGAAGGAAGAATGAACTTCTATTTATAGAAAAATATAGTTTCGATAATTGCACGTTTTGGGGCTCGAAAAATTACAGTACAATACCTCCAACTTTTCCTTTATTTTTAATTTAGCCATGAAAGTATTATCAAACTTGCACCACCTCCCCTAATAGTAAATAATGTGATTCAATAGTAAATTATGTGAATCAATAGTTCTAGACATGTGAAAATACGAATTACAGTATAGTACCTCCATCTATACCTCCATTTTTAACTTAGTCATGCAAGTATTATCAATCTTGCAGCAACTCCCCTAATAGTAACAAGAATGTGAAACAATAGTATATACATGTGAATAAATAGTTATAATCATGTGAAATAATAGCAATCAATTGCTCATTTATCCGGTTAAATACCCAATTGGTCAATATAACCTCCATACATCAATTATTATCGAAATAATTATCGATTTTCACTAACACAAATAATTCTAACACAATGAAACCATTTTTATCAAAAATATAAATTTTGAAATTTCGAAGTTTGAATTTTCCCAAAAAAGTCAACTGTTGACTTTTTGCCCAAATAGTGAATTCCGGAAAATTTGGTGTTTATAGACTATTTATACTAATTTCATCGTTCCGGACTCAAATATCACATCCGCGTCTCCAAATTCAACTCCGAACACAACTTCAATTTTAATAACATTCATCATTAATATTATAACTCACAATATTTATCAATCAGGTCGTTCCCAGAAAAGAGGGTGCTTTCCAATAAGAATTTCTCCCTATTGGCGCGCAATTAGGTGACCAAACCTCTCCTTGACAGAACTTCTAGACATTGTAAATATTGGAATTTAATAATATGAATAACTTTGTCGTCTCAATTATTGATTTAATAAAATAACATATTATGCAGATGATACTATGACAATAATCGAATCAATAATATGAGAGATATGATGCAGCAATTACTGTAACAATAATTGAGTATAACTGAGTGACTTCTCACGTAAGTATCAATAATGATAACCACTTCGGTGGTAATCATGGCCAAAATAATAGAAGTGGAAATTTCAAGAAGAGAATGTTCAATAATGATGGAAAGACAACAACACCAGCACCCGTTTCAAAGGAAGAAGAACGATCAGCGGTCGTATGTTTCAAATGCGGACAGGAGGGACACATCCATCCAAACTGTACGCAGCAATCCAAAGCGTGTTTGAATTGCGAAAGAGAAGGTCACCTAGCTCGATTTTATCGTATGGTGAAGTCAAGTCCAGCTGGGATAGTGATGCCAAAGGATGTCCCAGACAAGCCAAAACCGGTAGTTTAAGAGAGAGCGTTTTTTTCGTAACGAAGAACCTAAATAAAATTATCACGGGTAAGTTAATCATAAACTTTTGCAAAGTCTATATCGAGTTAGATACCGGTTCTACTCACTCTTTTATTTCACCTAGTTGTGTTCAATGTTTGAATTTAACTCCGGAGAAGTTAGACTTTGATTTATCTGTTGAAACTCAGTTGGGAGAAACCTTCGTTACCTCTACTATTTATAAATCTTGTTTGATTCAAATCAACACTTTCACGTAACATGTCGATCTTATCTATTTGAAAATATTTGCATGGATGTGATTTTTGGAATCGATTGGTTAACTACTCATCATGCTTTTCGTAAGGTTGTTAGTTTTCATATTCCTAAATTTTTAAGTAACCAAACCACTAAAGTCAATCAATGTCATATCAAGCCATAAGTAAAGAGCCCCGAGCCTTTCGTTGTTGACTTCCTTGTGTGGAATGCACCGAAGCTAGACTTACTGTAGGCGATGTCGTGAGTGACGATGGCAATTTGATAGGTATCAATGTGACGTACTATCCAAGTCTTGGATGAGAGTTACGATTTTGAATGACATTTCTATTGTTAATAGATTTTCTGACGTATTCTTGAAGACATCTTAGCCTACCCTAGAGCGTGAAATCGAATTTTATATTGACCCCGGTACAAAACCCATTTCTTAAACCCTCAAATATTTCTTCAACTAAAATGAACGTAACATGCGCTAAAGACGTTGGCTCAAGCTGTTGAAGATTATGATCGTACCATTCAATATCATCGTGGAAGAGCGAACGTGGTAGCTGACGTATTGAGTAAAAGATCGTATGCGTTTACGAGTGCGATGTTGTTAACACAAAGACTCATTTCGTATAACTTACAAATGAGGAAGATAGAGTTAAAGACTTTAAGGACCCACATCAAGATAACGAATATACGATTAGCATTGACTTTAATCGATAAAGTTAAAGCCGCTCAAACTACATACTCGGAGCTGATGAATGGGAAGAAGAAGGTTCAAGAGGGCGTTATTTTAGAAGCACGAATTGATGAAGAGAGGAAATCTCAACCCTCGATTTAATTGGCCCATTTGAAATCCTCGATCGAGTAGGAATTATGGCTTATAGACTCGTTTTACCGCCAAATATGTTGCGTGTTTATAACGTTTATCACGTATCGATGTTACGTAAATATGTGGATGACCCGAACCACATTATTGATTTAGAACTGGACGAGATAGCGGATAATTTAACTTATAAAGATGTACCTGTTAAAATCCTGGAATATATTCTACGCTTAAAGGTTATACCTCAAGAGTTAGAATCTGGTGAAGTGTACTCATCTGTTCGGCATACCAGGTACGTACATAAATTTCGAGGACGAAATTTCATAAGGAGGGGAGATTGTAAAATCCCAAATTTTACGAATAAAGATTTAATTTTCTCGAAATAATTTTTTTTTAATATTATGGTGTGAATTTGAGATAATATTATAGTTGTGAGTAGTATTTATAAATTTTACAAAGTATGTAAGTTGTTATATAATATTCGATTGGTCGGGGAATATTCTTTTTATCGGGGAATATCTGTACGACGGCATAATCATTGGTGGACCCCACAACGGAATTATTATCGGATTGAGAAAATGACAAAAGTATTTTATTGAAAATAACGGAGGAAGTTTTACCATTAATACTGTTGAACTACTCGGTAGTAAAAGTACAGTAATACGCGTGGTTGCATAGTAGCACACGGTATTGATTATTGATGCTTACGTGAGAAGTCACTCAGTTATACTCAATTATTGCTATAGTAATTGTTGCATCATATCTCTCATATTATTGATTCGATTATTGTCACGGTATCATCTGCATTATATGATATATTATAAAGTCAATAATTGAGACGACAAAGTTATTCATATTATTATTTGCAATATTGATAATGTCTAGAAGTTCTGCCAAGGAGAGGTTTAGTCACCTAATTGCGCGTCAATAAAGAGAAATCCTTATTGGAAAGCCCCCTTTTTCCTGGGAACGACCTGGTTGATAAATATTATGAGTTATAATAATAATGATGAATGTTATTAATATTGATGTTGTGCTCGGAGTTGAATTTGGAGACGCGGACGTGATATTTGAGTCCGGAACGATGAAATTAGTAAAAATAGTCTATAAACACAAAATTTGTCGATTTTTACTATTTGGTCAAAACGTCAACAGTTGACTTTTTTGAGAAAAGTCAAACTTTGAATTTTCAAAATTTATATTGTTGATAAAAATAGTTTCATTATGTTGGAATTGTTTGTGTTAGTAAAAATCGACATCTATTCCGATAATAATTGATGTCTGGGGGTTATATTCATAAATCGGATAATTTATCGGATAAATGAGCAATTAATTGCTACTAATTCAAATGCTTAAATAACTATTTGTTCACATGTGTGTACTATTAAATCACATTCTTGTACTATTAGGGGAGTTGGTGCAAAATTGATAATACTTGCATGACTAAGTTAAAAATAGAGGTATAGATGGAGGTACTATACTGTAATTATTTTTATCACATGATTAGAACTATTGAGTCACATGATTTACTATTGATTCACATTATTTACTATTAGGGGAGTTGGTGCAAGTTTGATAATACTTGCAGGACTAAATTAAAAATAAAAGAAAAAGAGGAAAGTATTATACTGTAATATTTCGAGCCCCAAAACGTGCAATTACCGAAACTATATTTTTCTATAAATAGAAGCTCATTCTTCCTTCATTTCTCACCAATTCACAAAAGCTTTAGAGCAATTATTATAGAGAGAAAGAAGAAGAGAAGTCTGCTACCTCACTATTCTAGTATCCAATTTTTTTTAAAGGTATGGAGTATTATTTCTTTCTTATCCATGAAGAGAACTTCTGTTATTCCATTTTTTATTATTCTATTGGAATAACCTGTATACGCGGGCTACCCTATACTTGGTGAAATTCTTCTGTTATTCTATTCTTTATCATTCTGTTGGAACATCCTGTCTGTGCGTTTACGCCGGACTTGGTTCCATTATTTATCATTCTGTTGGAACATCCTGTCTATGCGTTCTACACCGGACATAGTTCCGTCTTTATTATTTTGTTGGAATATCCTGTCTGTGCGTTTTACGACGGACCTGATTCCGTCTTTGTTATTCTGTTAGAATATCATGTCTGTGCATTTTACGCTGGACATGGTTCCGTCTTTATTATTATTCTGTTGGAACATCCTGTCGGTGCGAATTTCGCCTGACTTGGTTCCGTTATTTAGTATTCTGTTGGAATAACCTGTCTATGCGAAGTACCGCATACATGGTGATTTCTTTTGTTATTCCATTCTTTATTATACTCAGTTGGTTAAAGTTTTGACTTCTATACTCCATGAAATTAGTGGAATATCCTTGATATTTGCGCTTCATCCAGTATCTTTTTATGAAAATATTCTTCTGAGCATTCTTGAATTTTACTCTACAAAGAAGTATCATGTTGACAATTTAGACATTATTAGTTCCTGAATAAATTAATTCTTGAACTTGTTTTATTGAATTCTTATATCATTGTCATCATCCTCATGTTTATATTTTGTTGAAAGTCATCTGTGGCATGTAGTGCATAGATGGACTTGGTATGATTATGACCAGGAATTATTCGGTGTAATCATGACAGTAATGTTACAAATGATGTGATAAAAGTCCTCATTGGCCTGTAGTGCATTGATGGACAGTTTTTTGATATGATTGTGGCTATGGATTCTCTTCGGCCAAGCGTGCAAAGATGAATTGTTTTATGGCATGATCAGGACCGTTGATGAAAACACGATTATCTTTGGCCTGTAGTGCATGGATAATTCGTGGTCGTGATACTAAAAATATTCTTGGCCTGTAGTGCATGGATGAATTAATGATGTGGATTATTTATTAAGATGAGTCCCAGCGATAAAAGTGATGAAAAACCTTTTAAATCATAGAAGATAGTAGATTTTATTCCCTACTTGACTCTTCTAATGGATTGCTTGTTCCGCTGCAGTTAAACTTGATGTTTGTTATATTTTATCAGTTTAACACTGTTGAAGGCTAACGATAAATTATTCTGCATTATCTTAGTCTTAATATTTCTTACTGGGCTAGTTGAGCTCACCCTTTCTTTCACTGTTCTCTTCAGAAAATGAGAACGTAGCTGGGACTAGTCGGGGAACAGAGTGATGGTCCTAGATGGTGCATTAGTAGTCCTCACTATTTTGTGAAATAGTGTGATAATAATTGTAATGAGGACTCCTTTTGAGTTTGTATAATCTATAGTAGACAATATTTGTATTCAAACTCACAGTTTATGTTTTGTCATATTGTACACGACAGTTGTATTATTAAGTTGTATTTAAATTCTGTACCATGTATTTGGCGACTCAGAATAGGTGATGTATTCCTGTTTTGAGGGCGTCACACAGGTTATTCCAACAGAATAATGAAGAATGGAATAACAGAAGTTCTCTTCATGAATACGAACTAAATAATACCCCTTACTATAATAATAATAATAATATCCTTTACGAGTACGACAATTATATCCCCTACGATTACAACAAATAATATCCCCTACGATTACAACAAATAGTATCCCTTACCGTAAAAGAAACTGAATATAAGAGTAGGGAAGGAGCAGAATACTTTTTTATAACTTCTCTATAATTTCTCTCTCTAGAGTTTCAGTGAATTCGTAAGAAATAATGAAGGAATGAGTTTCTATTTATAGAAAAATGGACTGCATAGTAACTAACTCATGAACGGTCCAAATTGATTTACTTTAATCTAACGGTCCATATTTAAAGCAAAATCTTTTAAATAAAATATAATATATTCTATTTATAATTTAATAAAACGAATAACTTTATAAAAGATTTTACTATGCAAACACTATACAGGCACTATGCAAACACTATGCATAATAAAATATGATATATTCTAATTATTGTCTAATAAAATAGATAACTTAATAAAAGTATTCTGTTTTATATAAAAAGATTTTACTATTAGCTTAATAAAAATAATAACTTTATAAAAGTATTCTGTTTTATATAAAAAACTTTTCTGTTTTATTACATTAATAATACCAATAAAACAAAACTGAGTGACTTATCACAAAAGCATCAATAATCAATACCGTGTGCTACTATACAACCACGCGTATTACTGTACTTTTAACACCGGGTGTTTCAACAGTTAACGGTAAAACTTTCGCCGTTATTTTCATAAAAATATTTTTGTCGTTTTCTCAATCCGACAATAATTCCGTTGTGGGATCCATCAATGATTGTACCGTCGTACTGATATTCCCCGACTAATCGAATATTTTATATCAACTTGCTTACTTTGTAAAAAAAATCACATATTACCCTTAACTTTAAACTTTTATCAATTTAACTATTTACCAAAATATAAAAATTGAATACTTTTATTTCATAAAAATTCGGGGTCTCACAAATAGGATGATTTTAATAACCGGAACCGAATACCGAATACGAATTCGGATATAACCGAATTACAAAAAATAACTGAATTATCAAGAAATTTCAGTTCAGAAAATTCGGTTCGATTCGTTTATTCGGTTATATCTGATTTTTGCTCAATTCTAATTTTAAGGCAAAATAATATTTATATAATAATTAGTATTTAGTACTATATACAAACAATTGTTTTTGGAACAATTTTTTTAAATTGAATATTTTTTTTAAAAAGGGAAGAACTATTTGGTACACTACAAAATAATAGCTTAATCACATAATAATAATAATAATAATAATAATATAGGAGCACAATAACATTTCCCAATATATAATACTCCCACTATTCCCAAATTCAAAAATACATTTATACAACGACTTTTAAAAATAATTTTACATTCTTAAATATAAATTTAGCATTAATTATGAATTAAGATGTGATGATTTTATATTAAAAATGATAATAACAAATTAAGAATATCATGTAATCTTAATTTTAAAATAGATAGAGTATTAGAACTACTCTTTCCGTCCCAAAAAGATAACTAAACGTTTAATTTTTTTTTTGTCTCCAAAAAAATAAGATAAAATATATAAATTATGGAGTAAATATGTCATTTAGTAGGATATATTAATATAAAAAATAAAATACTCATCACTTTATATAATGTTGTGAGATTATTAAAAATAAATTTAATTTTTTTTACTCTTTTTTTTTAAACTAGCAACAGTCCCGTGCCTCCGGCACTATAGACGATGAAATTTATTCCAAACTTTAGACGACCCAAATAATTTATTAAGATGAACGAAAAATTCAAAATTATTTGTATTTTATTATATAAATATATTTACAAATTATATTTTGCACATTATTTTGACAAGGCAGATAATCATTACAGCACACCATATATATCTATCTATATCTAATTAGATATACGTACACAGATAAATTTAGGCATGTATAACTGTATAAAGCATAATTTTAATTTTCATTTATATTTATAGTTTTCTGAAATCCAAACAGCTTCTTCTCGTTCCTCTTCCTGGCCTTGGAAAAACATCTATCAAAGTATTCAAAAGCCCAAGAGTAATTTTGCTGTAATTATGGGATACTATTAGATTTTTTTGTGTGAGAATGGAAGCTGATGTTTCCATCGCTTCAGTAAAACCCTAATTTTCTCTCTCCTCAGCAAAATCAGAGCTAGGGTTTGTGGGTTTTGTTGGGTTTTCAGATTCGGTAATTATGGTGAATTTCTGGGTGTTTTTGTTCGGCTTGCTCTCGATAATTTCTAGTTCGGCGTTTGCTAATGTGGTCTTGATTGCGAACAACGTCACCTTATCTTTTGATGACATTGAAGCTAACTTTTGTGAGTTTTTTTAATTTAATTTTATTTTAAAACTGTTTATTATTTTATTTTGGTTGTGATTATATTTGTCAGCTTTTGTTTTGGGAGGAAAGGAATTGTAGAGATTTTTTTGGGAGGAAAGGAATTGTAGAGAATTTCTGGGTTTTGATTGAAAAATTTAGAAATTTTAGAAGGGTGTTATATAACTTTAGTGAGGCTTTTAATTTTTATTTGTAATTTAATTGATTTTGTGATCAGTTTTGTATGTGAATATCATTGAATTGGTTTTTGAAATGTTTAAGAACTATTTGGTTTTGAAAGAGCTTGTTTATGATGAAAGATTTGGCTTTCAGAATGTTTAGGGAGTTTGGTTAGGATTTCTTTTAAACCCAATACTATAACATTCTTGCTTAAGTTGAGTAGAAAGTTATGTTGAGATGACTGGATTGAAAATTTCTGCATTAGTTGATTTTTGTTGGTTTGATAATTTCAGCTCCGTCAGTGAAAGGGTCTGGGAAATGTGGCACTTTGTACATGGCAAAGCCTCTAGATGCTTGCTCACCGCTGAAAAATGTAACCAGTTCAATTAAAGATGGCAGTAAATCCCCATTTGTTTTAATCATTAGAGGAGGATGTAGCTTTGAGGACAAAGTTAGAAGAGCACAAACTGCAGGGTTCAAAGCAGCTATTGTGTATGACAATGAAGACAGTGATTTGGTTGCAAGTAAATTTACCTATTCCTATGTCAACCTCAGTTGTTGATCTCTTTCTTTTTTCTATATTTGCTTTATACTTTGTGAACACAGATTTCTATATTAATCAATAATTATAGGCCATTTTTGGTGTCAAAACATGGACTCAAATCTGGGTGCGGTCTCTTGGTAAACCAGATTCAAATTAGGGTGGTACTTAGATCATATCTTCCTTAGAAATTAGAGGACCAACTTCGTGAGAATTGCAGGTACAAGTTGGCAGACAGAGTATAGATAAAGAAGAGAAACTTTAAGTTAATGCAGTGCTATGCGCCTATGCCTACAACTTCTCTGTAAGTGACTCAAACTTCTAGTATCGAAAATCTAAGGTGGAAGAGAAGTTAACGCTAGATAGCATATTTTGCTCCTTTTCCAGCTAACTATGGTCAGACAAAAGGTTGGTTTAAGAACTAAAAGAAGTGAGTTTAGCTTGGCTTTGGACCAGATTTTGTAATAGAAAGATTTCTCAAAAAATGCAGATAACTGTATTGCAGATAACTTGTCTATTCTTAAATAATAAGATACGACAGATAATTTGACAAGTTAATCTATGTTAAAAGTAAATGTACTGTGATATTGAGTGAAAGAATGTCAAACTTTTGGGGGTTAATTTGAATATAAAAGATATCTAGTAGGATATATTTATTAAACTTTTAAATTTGAAAGATATAGTGAAAAAAAGTAATAAAGAGTAATAGTTTATGGGTTCAATTTTGAAATTCCTGAAAGTTTATTTGGGCACACAATCAATTGTTGGTGAGTCAAAGTGTCCAACCTACAGGTTTAGGATTCGACTCAAATTCTATATTCAAATCTATGTCCACTTGAACACGGTCCTAACCCTCAAGTGAAGAGTCCATGTAAAACAGTTTTAACACTGAAAACCCACATCACTCCCAGAACGTGCACCAAAAAATGAGAGAGGGAACAAAACTAGGATACATATAGGCTCACTTTCTTACCTGACTTAACCAGGGGCAGAGCCAGGATTCAAGCTCAAAGCATGAATGTTTAGAATTGTTACGGCTGCCGTTCACCGGAGCTTCAGTCACTGGCTCCCCTGTCATCATTGTTTTTGGCAAGAAGTTGAAGTTTAAATTTCTTATTTTTTAGAAAGTAAAGGGTGCAAAGTTCTGTATTATTCCATTTTCCCTAAAATAATTACAATTAACAGCTTGTGATATCCCCCCAATTTTTTTTTAAAAAAACAAAAGAAAAAGTAAAGTAGAGGACCAACAGCCCGTCGTCATATGATATATTATATGGTTTCATGGACCAGAAGACACGTTGAATGCCGCTTCTGCAGGTTAGATTTTAATTCCAATTAAATAACTAAAATAAGTAGTTCAAGTTGTAGTACTCATATTTAGAGTAAAACATCTGGATCCTGCAAGTCTTCTTTGATTTTCAAGTATAGGTGATGTTAATTATTATTCCCCCTCCCAGGCCCCGCCCAACACTCCTTTTTGGTTATTTACTTTCATTTGATTCCGTTAAATTTCTATTTGCATATGATTTAGTGGTAGTATTTTGTTATAGGTAACTTAATGATATGTATACTTATTAAATAGTGGTTGTATGGTTTATTATCAGTAGATATTGAAAGAAATAAGGGTTGTTTTCAGTTGTAAGCCATAATAAAGCAGTTAAATAATTGCTTACTGTATTTTGCACACCATACTGTCTGAACATGTTTCATAGATACGTGAGGTTTGTTTATGCCTGGTGGATCCTTCTCTTATAAAAGGTGGCTGAAAGAACTAAATATATGTTTCTCTTTGAATTTATTTTAAGAGGTGATCTGGTCCAATTAAAGTAGCTATGAAGTATAGACCTTTCATTTTGAAATTCATGATTGCATTTCACAATGCTGAATTTGCAATCTAAACCACTTAAAAGCTGCACTTAATAGGTGATTGCTTGAACAAAGATTATGAAAGTCAAGTTAAACAAAAAATTGACTAGGGATTACAATGGATGTCATACTCCGTCACAACTTTATGATTAGACATGGAAATTTATGTTAAGCAGATTCTAAATTATATCTTTTCTTTCATTCTCAGGAAATTGCATCAAAGAAGTAATTTGTTCAAGATGAATAATTTTGATATATATTTATTTTTTGATGAGTTAAATATCATAATTTTAAGATGAAAATTTATTTTTTGTATTTATTTTTCTCCTAAAAATGAATAAGGAACCAAATTTCGTATCGAACTTGGAAGATAGATGTTAAATGTAAGTTCATCTTCACATCTGAATATACTGTATTCTATATATGAATTTATTCAGTACTCAATTTTTATAAATTTTTTTTGTAGGAAAAAAAATCTTGTGATATCATATAGGACTAAAATTCTTACGGTATATATGAGTTATCAAGTCCCATTGTGGTATATATGCAAGATATGCAGCATTATTCAGTAGAAAGTTACGGGAAAATGATACATCCGTATTCCCTAGTTAAAGTTATTGGTTGTAGCTGATACCATAGTTGTCATGGCGTCACCTAGGTGCTACGCCTTGGATCCTGAGCTCCCAAAGCTCACTCCTTGGTAGTTGACCCCATGACTCATCATAACCCATATACTTTCTATGGGGTGTAAGCTTATTACTTATTAAACTTGTAATGCGTGATGTGTGTTGACTTGGTTGATTTTTTATTTTCTACGTAGTGTTTGTTGACTTGTTCTATTTGTTTTCAATGTCAATTGTTTTATTTTTGAATTTTGAATATGAAGTATTCATATAATTGTGTTTTTAATTGTATTCCATGGTGTTAGTTATGATGTTTTGAATTTTAATGTATATAAATTTTATTGTTCAATATACTTTTGAAGTAAAATAAATAAATGTATTAATTTGTTAATGGCTTGTCGCACCATGGCCTTATCGCCTAGGCATCCTATCGGTCAACTACTACCACGTCTAGCCGTGACGCCATGACAACTGTGGCTGATACAGAGCTTCATTAGAGTTTCTATTGTTATAATGCACTTGTATGGTCTTTGTTTTTGGAATTGATACAAACAAAGTATTATGAGAATAATGCAATTTTGCGGAGGTATGTTTGTTGTGATGCTTCAAAATTTTGGTCACTTTGCATATTGTTTTTCTTGGTTTAGGGTCATGAGATGTGAGCCTATCCTGTTATACCGAGTCATGAAGCATTTTTCATTTCTCGTCACATTTGTTTTTGAATTTTATATGTACTGTTTCAAGATGGAAGAAGTAACTGTAAAGTCAATGCTGCTATGAGATTCTATAATTACTGGATCAAGATATGAGAATGCTGGTTTATAGTGAAGCCTTAGTGTAATGCCTAATTGACTGCATGACTTCATTAAAGAGTACAATATAAGTAATAATAAGTTCCCTTGAAATTGTTTATACCTAATTACTGCGCAACTTCATTAAAGAGTACAATATATTGTACCTTAGAAGCCAGATGATGCAATATATAAAGGTGTTTATTTAGCTCCTTGGCTAAAAGGTAGACTAAATTTTATGCAAGTTGTTTGGAAAGTATGATCAAGTTATTATTTGTCCAATCTTTTTACAAGAAAAGTTGCCTAAATTTTCCCTATGTTTTCTAATCAACTATTGCCTTTGGATAAATCCTATTTGTTAAATATCATTTGGTAGAGTTTTAACTGAGTTTTGATTATCAACAATCTTAATCCAAGCTTTTGGAATTCACAGTGGCAGGAAATTCAGCTGGTATAAAAATACATGCCGTATTTGTTTCCAAAGCTTCTGGACAAGTACTCGTAAAGTATGCTGATGTCCGTGACGTGGAACTATGGATAATCCCAAGTTTTGAAAACTCAGCTTGGTCAATCATGGCCATATCTTTCATTTCACTACTTGCAATGTCTGCTGTGCTGGCTACTTGTTTCTTCGTCCGGAGACATCGTATAAGACGAGAACAGCCTCGACCGTCGTCACGTGTTCGGGAATTTCATGGGATGAGCAGTCGTCTAGTGAAAGCCATGCCGAGTCTAATATTTACAGCAGTTTTAGAAGATAATTGTACATCTTCGACATGTGCTATATGTCTTGAAGACTACAATGTTGGTGAGAAGCTTAGAATTCTGCCATGTCGTCACAGTAAGTCTTTTCATACCTTATTAACAATAACATAACATTTAATATGTCCACTAATACTATTTGAGTTTTATAATACAGTATACAAAAGAAAGGAAATGGATGATTTTAAAAACTTTTATTTCCAGTGTGAGTTTTTGTTTGAGAGAAAAAAATGGAAATTGTAAAAGTAGTGAAATAAGTTCCACTTTCTTCCCAAAAATTTCCTTTGAAGAATGGGAATATTTGGGATGAACGTTGTTAAAGACTTATCAAACATTTTAAAATATTAAAAAACCCATTGCATTGGTCTACCAAATCTAGTCTAGGGTAAAATATTAATCTACATTTTTAACTTAATACTTTCCTTCCAAAACCTACAAACAAGAGGAAAGTATGATTGGTCTCACAGTGGAAGACCTCGAGGTTTATGTAGACCTAGACAATAATTCGAAGGTAAGGGGAAAATTCAAGTGATCTAATTTCCACCTTCAAATATGCCTTGCTGAAATTTACCCATGAATCTTTCACCAAATTGAACTAGATTTCTGTTTGTCAGAATCTGGTCGTGAAAGAAAAATATATGGTTTGATTTAAAACTGAAATAGTCAGTTTAGAAAATATCACAATAATTTCTTATTTGAATTAAATTATCTTGACATGATTGTCCTGTAACTTATAAAAAAAATAATTAAAAAACAAGAATAATTACATTGCCCTTTATACTCTTTGAATAATTCTTTCAGTTATGCTTATTAGGTTTAAAAACTAAGAAGAATTGCAAGAAACTGCTTTTAAATTTATGCGGTTAATATCACTCGCATTTGCTTTGTTTTTGGTTCTTTCCAATGTCATTCAATATCCAAATAAATATTTGTAAGAAATGGGCAATGTTGAAAATTTTCTTTGCATGTCTAGTCGGGTATGATAGGTGCTGGATTTTGAGTTGAAAGGAACTTATGAGATAAGAAAAAGCAATTATGGGAATATTACAGGTGGTGGCATTCGGTTTATACCATTGCATACAAATGCCTTAGATTTTGTTTAGTATAGGATTCCTAAAGAATATGCATCATATTTCAAGTTCTTATTCATCTTATAAATTAGTTGTTTGTGCGATCTAAATAGCTTCTTTGGTCTTCTAATTTTTCATATATATAATATTCATTAATGTACCTTATTGCAATTTTACAGAATTCCATGCTACATGTGTTGATGCCTGGCTTACCTCATGGAGAACCTTTTGCCCTGTGTGCAAACGTGATGCAAGAACTAATACGGGTGACCCGCCAGCATCAGAACGTACACCATTGCTTTCATCCAGCCCAACTTCCATTTCTTCGTCATCTATATTATCATCATTCAGATCGTCACTAGCATCGTCACCAGCCATACAAATAGGGTCAAGGTCAGGCCGGTTCTTATCTATTCCTCATCCTCAATCTGTTTCTAGCACTCCTTATAATCAGCAGTCTCTTCAGTCCTACCGTCAGTCCCTATATCTTAGTCCAAGCCGAAGTTCACTAGACCTTAGAAATGCGTCTTCCCAAAGATCTCGTGCTCCGCACTTGGCTTCTTCCAACTCATTGGGTTACCCTTCTTTATCACCTCTCAATTCCAGATACATGTCTCCATACATTCCGAGTCCAGGAAATGCTTCATCAAGTTATATCGGGTCATCTAGTCAGCAGCCACACCCCCTTCATTTAAGCGAGTCAGCTGCAAGCTTTTCTCCATATGCTTCAGCTCAATCTCTCCCGGGGTGTTGATCTATATAAATTTACTCCTGATATGTCTGACTAAATTGTGCCAGAGCTTACGCATGGTGAATCAGACTTCACCTGCTGACGCCTATTTAGCTTGCTTATGAGAAGATACAAGGTTATGTACTTTGCCGAGTCTGTATATTGTAGCACAAGGTTTGTCTTGCTTTTGATTTACCCAGTAATTGTGTTGTTTAAAATTATTTGAGGTGTCTCTAAAATCTCAAACAGAGAGATGGGTGTTTCTGTTGAGTTGATTATATTTGACACTAGTGTTTCCTTGGCCTATATTGGTGAATAGTCGACTGTCAACAGAACCAAGATTTTGGAAAAACATTCTGCTTACAATACTCCTTTGGGGAGGTATGAACCGATCCTCATTTAAATATCTTTAGGGTATGTTGGAACTTGTAGAACATCGAGGAAAAGAAAGGTATGTTTTGCTTAATCTTAAAACTCGTTAGCACGCAACGTTTTGCCGTATTTGGTTAATTCTTCTGATTTTGTATTTCGTTAAACAAACGAGGGAGGGTATTATTGTTGTATGCCCATCCATGGTCTGTGTGCTATTCCACCAGCAATGTTTATGACCCAATCTTCTCTGTATTATTGTTGTATGCCCATGGTCTGTGCTATTCCACCAGCAATGTTTATGACCCCTTGGCCCTCTTCATCTTGTAGCTCAACCAGTGAGATGATGTTATATTTGGATTGGAAGAATGGAACAGGGGATTCGAATGGAAAGTGGAAATGAGAATGAGAATAAAGGAATGAGAATGGTTCATTCCATTCTCCTTTCGTTGGGAATGTCATTCCAGTCCCCCTTCTGATTCTTCCTAGTAATACAAGCCAAAAGATGGGCATTGCCAACCAAAAGTAAGAAGACGAGAATAATTAGACAAAGTCAAAGAACTTACCTTGTTAATAATTACAACGTTTGAGTAAGAGTGTAAATGAGTCGAAAGTTAACTGAGTTGTTCAAAATTGACTCGAAACATTAAATTTATATTCGAATTGTAATTGAAAAATTATAATCACATTCGATTCGACTTGAATATTTATTATTTGAATTCAATCTGATTTAGATCGAATTATATTCAAACTTACTCGCGATCTTTAAATTCAACCTCAAATTCGAGTCTTTACATAATAACTAGCTTTATAATAAATATAATTATAAATTGAATTTGTTATTTTATTTAGAAATGAGAAAATATTTACTATTACACTTTATAAATATAAAATCATAATTAAAAATAAAAATAAAACAAAATAATAATAATTAATTAACCTAATTTGATTTAGTTTTGTATATATTATAAGAGAATGAATCGAGTATCTAATCGAATCTGTACCAATCGAGTATATATTGAATCACAATTGAGAATTCGAGTAGTTTAAATCTTAAGTTCAGATTTTACCCATATTTTTATTCGAATTATTTTTTATGCTCAGATTTGGATCATATTATTAACGAATTTGAATTTCGTTCGTATTTTTTTGAGTCGAGTCCGAACTATTTGACTCGTTTACAGCTTTACATTTGAGTGACTAAAGTGCAAACATACAAAATTTAGGGTCAAAAGTACAAATACCCCTTGTTTAACATTGGCTTCTTATTTAATTTTATCCACTCGAAACATAAAAATAAATATACAAACACCAATTATTGAATTTGCAGAAAATACCCACACCCCAAAATCACAAAAAAAAAAAAAATTAAAATAAACCCACAAATAATAGATATTTATTTCACAAATAATGAGAATAATGGGCAAGAAGTTTTCAACTCTCCTGCTGGTTTGTTTCTTTTCCTGCCTTAGAATTCTCTGCCCATGCGGAGTAACCTCCTCCCATCCTTATCACTTGTTCATAGCCCTAAAGTAAACCCATCAGGTTATTATAAAATAAAATAAATGTAAATCTATTTGATCATCATATATAGGGGGGGAAATTTGCTGCAAAATTGAGACTTACATCATTAAGAAGGTCAACGCAAGCTCGCATTGCTCTACCTCCAATGTTGCAGCCCTTAATTGTAGAAAGTAAAACTTAGGGCTTGTTCGCAACTCCTTATTTTAAATGACTTATAAGTTAAAATATAAATAGACTTATAAGTTATTTTAAGTTGTGACTTATAAGTAAAAAGTGTTCGATATCAATTTGACTTATAAGTCAAAAATTAAGTTAAAATAAGTTAAGAAGTTATTTGACTCAAAATGACTTATAAGTTAATATATAGATCACTAAAAAGGATATTAATAAAAAGAGGGGCAAAAAAAACATTATATTTGGTCAAATTAACTTATTTTAAAAATTAACTTATAAGTTAAAAAATAAATAGCTCTCAAACACTCAAACAGTGCCAAATGACTTATAAGTTGGTTTGACCGACTTGTATGTCACTGTCGAACACCCCCTTAGAGGTTCGCTCATTTAACTTTTACAAGGAACTTGTTGAAAATATGTGATATAATATAATGTGTCTTATTATATGACGATAAATTTATATTGATTGCAAATATCGATATACGTGGATACATAAGATATGAGAAAACTAAAAAGGACCCATATATATCTTCTTATGCAAAAATTAATTCTAAAAGTGGCTAATTTATTAGGAAAAAACAATACTAGGGCCGTTTGATTGGATGAAATCGATTTAGAACGGAATGGAAAGATGGTTGGAATTGGAATAAGATCAAAATGGAATCGGAATCAATCGAGCACTTAATTCATGCGCTTGGCACGTTCCTTAAAAGTTATATTGGAATGGAATGAAATAAAATGTAATGATCAAAATATTTATATATGTGTGTATATATAATCCAAAATAAGTATAATACATATTTATATTATAAAATTATATTAAATATTACTATAATAATATTATATACGAATATATAATATTATTATATAATATAATATAATATAATATATACTAATACATATAATATTCTATGCTATGGTATATATAATAATACAAACACATAATATATAAACATATAATAATATATATTTGATATATTAATATAATATAGTATAATATAATATAATACAAAATTAATGTAATATATCATATTATACTATATTTATTTATGTGGGTGAGAGCACCAAAAAAGGGAGGTGGTTAGAGAAACTTACTACCACTAGGTGATCTTCTTTTCTGCAAATGGTGGAGACTTGTGCTAAAAAATCAGGATTTTTCACCCTCCCTATTAACTCACCACAATAATAAATAAAACAAATTATGTCAAAAAGTAGTTTTAATTTTTCAAAAAAATAAAAATGAAAGTGATTTAATTTTATAGAATTTGAATGGTGTAAAAAAATAAAGAGAGGAGGGGCAAAACCTTCTTGTGTCATGAACATGTAAGGAACATTCAATGCGTTGTCAACATGGCCCTTGTTATACTCCTCACTAGTCCTAATTTTAAAATGAAAAAACAAAACAAAACAAATACTTGGTATATTATGAAGAAAAAAAATCAATAAAGACATGTAACATAATTCAGGATTCGATTATCATAAAGTTAACTTTATGGTAAGTTGGTCAATTGACCAATACAATGCTGACACGCAGATAGAAAGATCACATCCCGGCCTGCGTGTCGACACTGTATTAATCAATTGATCAAAGTTAACTTTATGTTAACCACTCTCATAATTCAGTACGAGTAATTCATAAAGAAAAATGGTATACATGTCGACAAATATGTGACAAAGTTCGATTACGATCAACGTGGGAGTCTATACGATAAGAGTGATATTAATATCTATTTATCTCATGTATACACATACGTCACAACTATAACTCGACCAAAAACTTTCGCAATACATAGCAGGACTTTTATAAAATGCGAGAAAATCATGCAAAAATCAAACGACACCTAAGACGAATCGTCAAAACACATATTTAAAAAAAAAAAGGAAATAAGAAAAAAAATGAAAAAGGAAACCCCATGCTTAGAAAACTAACCAAATTAAGTCCTTTTTTTTTCTTTTTCCAGTTTCTCTTACCTCACATCTAAATATCGACTACTGGAACTGAGGAGATCTTTTGCGGCAATTACATCGACTGTCGCAACATCTTCAGGCCTGCAAAAATGGAAAATAAATAAATTAAAAATAGATTATAAATAGAAAAAGAAACAAAAAAGCTGGAAAAGAAATTATAAGTAGTTTTCTACTTGATGGTAGCCATGGAAGAAGACTTCTTGTGAGTTGCTTGCTTGCGAAAGTTTGATTTATATAAGATGGTGTTTAAGCGTTGACTTTTTGTAAGTTTGACTTAACAATTTTTATTTTTTATTTTTTATTTTGTGGCAATTATTTTGCTAATATTATTACTGACAATGACGCATTGGTAATATATAATTAATAATCAATATCTCTAGTGTGACGCCCCCAAAATAGGTATACATCACCTATTCTTGAGTCGTCAGATACATGGTATAGAATACAAATACAACTTAATTATACAACTGTCGTGTAAAGTACGACAAAACTTAAACTGTGATTTAAAATCTACTATCTTTTATGATTTAAAAGGTTTTTCATCACTTTTATCGCTGGGACTCAGCTTAATAAATAATCCACATCATCGAATCACCCCTGCACTACGGTCAAGGATATTTTTTTATATCACGGCCATAATTATCCATGCACTACGGGCCAAGAATATTTGTGTATTCAATAATGGTCATGATCATGTCAACAACTGTCCATCAATGCACTACGGGCCAATGAGGACTTTTACCACATCATTTGTAATATTACGGTCATGATTACACCAAATAATCCCTAGTCATAATCATACAAAGTCCATCTATGCACTATAGGCCACAGATGACTTTCAATAAAATATAAACATGAGGATGATGACAATGATATAAGAATTCAATAAAAAAAGTTCAAGAATTATTTTATCCAGGAACTAATAACGTCCAAATTGTCAACATGATACTGCTTTATAGAGTAAAATTCAAGAATGCTCAGAAGAATATTTCCATAAAAAGATACTGGATGAAGCGCAAATATCAAGAATATTTCACTAATTTCATGGAGTATAGAAGTCAAAACTTTAATCAACTGAGTATAATAAGGAATGGAATAACAAAAGAAATCACCAGGCATGCGATAGACCGCACAGGCAGGTTATTCCAACAGAATAATAAATAACAGAATCAGGTCCGGCGTAAAACGCACAGACAGGATATTCCAACAGAATAATAAAGATGGAATCAAGTCTGGCGTAGAACGCACAGACGAGATATTCTAACAGAATAATAATGATGGAATCAGGTCCGGCGTAAAACGCACAGACAGGATATTCCAACAGAATAATAAAGACGGAACCAGGTCTGGCGTAGAACGCACAGACAGGATGTTCCAACATAATGATAAAGAATGGAACAACAGAAGAATTTCATCAAGTATAGGGTAGCCCGCGTATACAGGTTATTCCAACAGAATAATAAAGAATGGAATAACAGAAGTTCTCTTCATAGATAAGAAAGAAATAATACTCCCTACCTTAGAAAAACTGGATACTGGAATAGTGAGGTAGCAGACTTCTCTTCTTCTTTCTATAATTTCTCTCTATAATAATCGCTCTAAAGCTTTTGTGAATTGGTGAGAAATGAAGGAAGAATGAGCTTCTATTTATAGAAAAATATAGTTTCGATAATTGTACGTTTTGGGGCTCAAAAAATTACAGTACAATACCTCCAACTTTTCCTTTATTTTTAATTTAGTCATGAAAGTATTATCAAACTTGCACCACCTCCCCTAATAGTAAATAATGTGATTCAATAGTAAATTATGTGAATCAATAGTTCTAGACATGTGAAAATACGAATTACAGTATAGTACCTCCATCTATACCTCTATTTTTAACTTAGTCATGCAAGTATTATCAATCTTGCACCAACTCCCCTAATAGTAACAAGAATGTGAAATAATAGTATACACATGTGAATAAATAGTTATAATCATGTGAAATAATAGCAATCAATTGCTCATTTATCCGGTTAAATACCCGATTGGTCAATATAACCTCCAGACATCAATTATTATCTAAATAATTATCGATTTTCACTAACATAAATAATTCCAACACAATGAAACCATTTTTATCAAAAATATAAATTTTGAAATTTTAAAGTTTGACTTTTCCCGAAAAAGTCAACTTTTGACTTTTTGACCAAATAGTGAATTTCAAAAAATTTTGTGTTTATAGACTATTTTTACTAATTTCATCGTTCCGGACTCAAATATCACGTTCCCGTCTCCAAATTCAACTCCGAACACAACTTCAATTTTAATAACATTCATCATTAATATTATAACTCACAATATTTATCAACCAGATCGTTCCCAGGAAAGAGGAGGCTTTTCAATAAGGATTTCTCCCTATTGGCGCGCAATTAGGTAACCAAACCTCTCATTGACAGAACTTCTAGACATTGTAAATATTGCAATTTAATAATATGAATAACTTTGTCGTCTCAATTATTGATTTAATATATTATGCAGATGATACTATGACAATAATCGAATCAATAATATGAGAGATATGATGCAACAATTACTGTAGCAATAATTGAGTATAACTGAATGACTTCTCACGTAAGCATCAATAATCAATATCGTGTGCTACTATGCAACCACGCGTATTACTGTACTTTTACTATCGAGTAGTTCAACAGTTAACGGTAAAACTTTCGTCGTTATTTTCATAAAGTATTTTTGTCGTTTTCTCAATCCGACAATAATTCTGTTGTGTGGGTCCACCAATGATTGTGCCGTTGTACGAATATTCCCTATTAAAACGAATATTCCCCGACCAATCGAATATTATATAACAACTTGCGTACTTTGTAAAATTTGTAAATATTACCCACAACTATAACATTATATCAAATCCACATCATAATATTCAAAAATATATTTCGAGAAAATTTAATCTTTATTCAAAAAGTTGGGGTCTTACATCTAGTACTATCCTTGAATCATAATTTGGTCAGTGTTTATAAGACAGTTGACTACTTCTATGATTAAATGCTTATTCATATTCTTTCTTTGAAAATAAAGCGATAGTCAATGATCTATTTGTTAATTTTTTCTACGGTTAGAAACTAATAAATCTACAACAACAAAATAATATTTTCACAAAAAAATCGTGGTTATGGATACTTTTATTTCTTGTGTGTCAATCTCCTATGCGGCACTAAGCACTAACAAAGTATGCTTCATCAAAACCTATTGTTTCATGCACTTTTTTGGAGTTAATGTTACATGTTTTATTAACTTGACAAATTTATATTATTATTTTTCTTCTTAATTCATGTTGTTGGGTCTCCACCCCTACGAATTAATTTTGATGATAACAAAAGTGTTAATTAAAAAAAGAAATATATGGTATATATCTTCTCCGTCACTACAAGAAAACAGGTTATTATCGACGGAATTAATTCTGACATACTCAAATCCGTCGATCTTATGGTATTCTCGACAAAATATTCAGTCGGCATTAATTCCCTCGAAATTATTCTATCTGCGATGAAATTCTGTCGAAAAACAATACCCCCTATGGCGCCAAAGCTTAACTCCTGCCTGCGCCAAAGATAAACTCGACGGAATGTATATGGTCGATGGTATTTCTGTCGACATTAACTTATAATCGACGGACCTAACACTGACATTTTCCTCTGGTTCTGCATAATACAGAATAAAAACATAATACATAATAAAAACACAATACAGTACAAAAATACAAAAACACCAACTTCATCCCACGAAAATGATGTGAATTTGCAAATTATAGGGTTTGGCCCTCGTAAATTTTAAGCCCTAAAAAAACTATTATTGAACACCAAAGCACAAATTGGAACGAATCTAAGCTTGATTTCAACCCATACAACAAGAAAATCCATTTACAAAGTTCTAATTTTGTTACCTTGGTCTAAAATTGAAGAATCGACGAGAAGGGCTCACATCTCTTCGGGTTGGTTTGTCTCGCGAAATGGTTGTAAGGTGAGTAGGAGGAGAGAGAAGGCATAGATTCGTCGCGATGAGAGAGGGAGAAGGGGCCGAAAGCCTACTCGCGTCTGTTTGCCTCTGCTTCCGATGAGCTCTTCCGTCTGCTCCTTGGAAGTGTGAGAGAGGGAGGGAAGAAGATGGAGCAGCGTTTTTGACTCGGCTCTTTGTGAGTGAGGGAGAGAGAATCGGGGAAAAAGAAGATGGAAGATGGAGAGAGAATCGGGGAAACATATTTACAAAGAAAGGTGTAAGGTGTGAGAGAAGAATTTGTATGCTTGGAAGTGTGAGAGAGGGAAGAAATTCAATTTTTTACCTAGTTCTCTATATATGACCCACGTTCTTCCCCCTAATTTGTTTATGACCCGCACGTTTTTTTTCTTTTTTTCACTTGGTCCGTCCCTTGGTCCGTTGAGCAGGGCCGTTTCTGAACAGCTCTGTATATATATATATATATATATATATATATATATATATATATATATATATATATATATATATATATACATATATATATACGGTCCGGATCTTAAGCCCACCCCTTATTCAACTCACCCGAGCTCACTCCCCTTTAGCGACGGAACCGACGACGGTTCGGTCATACAATCGTCGTCTATACTTTTAGTGACACTATAGGTTGTCCGTCGCTAAAAGTATAGACGACTGTTGTATGACCGAACCGTCGCTGGGTCCGTCGCTAAAGGGGGTGAGCTCGGGTGAGCTCGGGTGAGTTGGATAATGGGTGAGCTTAAGATCCGGCCTCTCTCTCTCTCTCTCTCTCTCTCTATATATATATATATATATATATATATATATATATATATATATATATATATATATATATATATATATATATAGGGAATCCATCCGTGGCAACCGGTTGCCATTGAAACTGTTTCTAGATTTCCTATATCAAGCATTTTATTAATTGTTTTATCTGTTATATATACTTGCTCTCTCATATAAAAGTTTGTTAAACCTTTATATCATAACGTTAACTGACATATCTACTTAGAAAGAAATATTTTATTGAAAATACTTGAACTTAATTGATATATATATATATATATATATATATATATATATATATATATATATATATATATATATATGCTTTCACAAAAGCATACACATACATATAAAAGTTATTTAACTTTTATATAACTGAGCATAAATTTATATTTGCTTACACGAAAGTATATTATATTTGATCTCAAAATTACATATATGCTTAAACGAGAAGCATATCACGCACATATAAAGCATTTGAACTTTTATATATAAATTTGATCTTTAATTGCTATCTACTTATTTGAGAAGCAACAAAAGTGATTTAAACATTTATATATCTGGACTGAATTTTATTGCACTGAATTTTATCTGCTTACCTTAGAAACATAATTTTATCAATCTTTTGTAAAAATGGAAAAATAGAAGAGTTAGTTTATTTTATGTATATGTGAGAAATACAAGTAATCCTTAGACCAATACCGAGTCTTAGAGAAGTCTACGGGAAGTTGAGTTTCTAGTGTACTTGTGAGATGAATGAGAGATTGTCGTTTCAAGACCAAATTATAGAATAGAATTAAACTCAAAAGGAAATGAAAGGAACAACTAACTAAGCTTGAGGGAGGAACGGGAAGCTTACTGTTCAATATAGTTAGTTGTGTATAGTTGGAAGTTGATCTTTAAAACTTTGAAAAGATTTTTCCACCCGATTAAAGGAGTTTTTGATTATTACGGATAGTAATAGAATCCCAAGTTCTGAAAAAAAGTTTGGGACTAAACGTAACAACGTACCCTAGATGTATATTGTGAACCAGCTAAACCTCCGTCTCTTATGTGGTTGCTTTTGTGTTTCTTTGTTTATAACTGCTTAATTTAATTACCACACGACAATTAATTAAATTAAAATTTTAAAAAAATAGGGAAAATTTTAAAATAGTACTACCTCCATTCCATAATAATTGAATTTTTAGAATAAAAAATTTGTTTTAATTTATTTTTCGTTTATTATTTTCTAGGAGAATACTTATTTATTTTTCTATATCACCATTAACTTTTCTCATTGTCCTAAGAAATTTTCTCTCTTGTATTAATAGTTTTCAATTTTCCATAAAGGGGTAGTGATAGAATTTTATACAAATTTTATCTAAATGCAATGCAACACTTTAAAATAATTTCCACGTGAAAAATGTTGTTATAGATGTATAGTGACGGTGAAAATTATCGTTATAGGGTCTATAGCGACGATTTTCATGTAAAAATATCATTTTATATTGTGATTTTATCAGTTTCCAAAAAGATTTCATCACAATTTAACAATCAATTTCTAATGCTTTCTCCACTAAATACTTAAAAAAATATATCATATTTAGAAATCCTTTAACATTTTCCAAATCCCCCGACTCCCATTTTCCAAATCCCCCGACTCCCATTAAAGAGAAGTCTTAATGATTTAGTTTTATATCTTTCTCTTGCCAATTAAAAGACTATAAAAACAAATAAAATTTTACCAAATAATTTTACATTTTTACTGAATCAGGTATAAAATTGTTAAAAAATATTAAGAGATAAACGAACACCACCGAACTAAGGTTTCATTTGCAAAGAATCGTAGCGCTCGAGTACCAATTGTTAATAACTGAATCTATATTAAATTTTAGTTCTTAAGAATGAAACAAAATTGAAGGAAAAGAAAGAAGTAATCTTTTCCTTATAAAGTATGTCCAAACCCACACAAATGCATAAAGAAGAGGCTCGGAGAAATTGACAACATAAATGATGAGAAGATTACCTAGACTAAGGGAATGGAGCTGAATTGGTCGGTGCGTTTGTTTTGGAATCGATAAGATGGACGAGCTGAATGATTAAGTCAAATTTCTTTTAGTTAAATGGCTGAATGAGCAGCTGAATAAAGTAAAAAAAAATTAAAAATTTTTAATAACTATTATAGTAATTAATATTAAATAAATGTACAAGAATTTTGAATTTTTTGATAGGGATAAAATAATAAAGTTTTGTCATTCACATGTTTCAAACATGTCAATTATCAAACATTTTTTTTCATTCAGATTAAGCTCATTCAGATTCAGATTCATTCAGTTTTTATCAAACACAAAGACTTGCACAATATATTCAGACACTTTAACCATCATCGTTGTACAAACATGACAGCTGAATCCTGATAAATTAGGTCAAAAATTTGACTGGTAATTTTACCAGTAATCACACTGCAGTTAACTTGAATAGAAGTTCAAACAGGAAAACACACCTTAGTTTTGCATAGAAGTTCAAACAGAAATCCCATCCCACCATTGTACTAAATCGAAAACTGACAAGATATAGCTGATATATACAAGTGCCATGAAATCTTAAAATTTTAATGAATTGGGCACAATCACAAAGGTACACTATTGTTATATACTTCCGTGATCTAATGAAAGAGGGATACCGAAAATTTTAACACCAACTCGTACGTACTCAGAAAGATATAGAAAATGGATATTCACTTTGATGGCAAAAAGATTACAAAAAACTAGAATGTTTCTCTAAGAACAAGGCTTACACATCAAATTCACAGGGTTTACCATTAGCAAATACATCAAGGAGCAAAACGAATAACTTACAGTTCTTTTGAGATATTATATGGATTCTGTATAACTGTTCTTAGACGACTCATTTCACTACGTAGTAGCCTGATCTGATCAAAGTTAACCTGTCTAGCAAAACTTGACCTTAATCTTCCTTGTCCACCGACTCATGTTGTTCTCTGCGTTCAGCCTGAGAAATGGAGCTGCTTGCATGATCTACCTGCTCTCGAGTGCCAACCCTCAGAGGCTCTTCTTTACCGATAGTTTGGATGAGCATAATCACCGCAACCACAAAAACAATAATGTAAATAGATCTGATTCCAATTAATGAATTGATAAAACCAATCAATGATGGACCACTAATTTGTTTCTGTATTACACTTCCATCTCTATATGACTCCAGAAATCGTGTAACTTGTGACCCCTGATCCTCATCACTGATGCTATCTGAACCAATTACCTACCACAAATATAAATGTCAGAAACAAGAACTTAGTTATATACCTCTAAATGTCCCAAAGAAAGGGCCATGTGAAGGCTAATACCCGGCATCAATAGACAACTAGGTAAAAATAATTTTAAACACAACAAAAAAAAAGAGAGGACTAACACGGTAAATATTTCTTAAGCGGTAGAAATTTCAAGTAAACGATAATGGTTCTTATTCGAGTTGTCTTTGCTTACTTGATTCAGGCTAGCTTATGCCTAATATTCAAGGGAGTATTTTTATGTCCTCATAAAGTAGGGTCCCCTAGAACCGTTTCGCTCACTTTGAGGGTTAGAAATATAGTATTGGGCTCTAAAAAAGAAGGTAATGCGCATAATCTGGCTAGGGATCCATGAGTTGATTGCATACTTTTGTATACTTGCATGAGAGAGAGCAATGAGGATGTGGTCGTATGAGAGAGAGAGAGAATGAGTGAGAGTGAGAGTGAGAGTGAGAGTGAGAGTGAGAGAGTGAGAGAAGTTTCCCCGGTATAATATGTTATTGGGGGAGAAATGTTGAGCTGTCATGGATTTTCACGAAAAGTACCTTGAGACGCTGTCATTAATGCAGTACATTTCCCCCATAGGAAAATCAATATTCACTAGCCTTGCAAGGAGCTAGCTGTCCCCTTTCTAGTCCAAAAATATCGAGTAAATCTAGCTACAAAGTGCTGGAGTGTAATCACCGTCCACAAGACAAGATTCATTACATGGGAATTCTTGTCATGCTTCAATCACAGGTGTGATAACTTAAACACCCATTAGATGGTACAACGTTTGTACATGGGTCATGGATTGGCAAAATAACCTGGGTCACAATGTTCACATATATCTGGGTCACAGAATTTACAGCTCCAAATGTGCATTGATAGTAGACATCAATTCTTGTATCACGATGTGAAAAATTTTCATCTAGACTTATTATTTGAAAAAAGAAAAAATGTGCGACGGAGTGAAATACTGGAATCAGAATATGAACATAAGAAAGGTCTATTGGGGAAAACAATGGCTAAGTATTTAATATGACACGGGAGTACAATAAATATTCTACCCAGTCATTCTAATGTACAGCAATATAACAATCATTTGGCAGTATCCAGACAATGTCCAGGACTAGTACCAAGAGAGCTGCACCCTAGCCTCAACATGATTGTCTTCACGAATTAGTCCAACCAAAGCCCAAATTATCTCTGATGCAGTTTCATAAGAACGAGGAATTGAGGTAAAGTGGTAATAATCAAATCACAGGTAAAGTGGTAAATAGATCTAAGAATTCTTATTCTCGCATGTTGTGTCAATGTAACCTTGCCCTCCATCTTTTATTTTGATAAATTCTTTCAACAATCTGTTATCATGAAAATACTACACATCACTTGATATTTAATACTAGACAAATTTGCTTTTTATTAGGCAGTGGAATATCTATTTTCCTAACTTGAAAATAGAAACACTTAAAAAATAAAAATAGCTCCTCAATCTCAAATGAATATCGAAGAAAACCGCTAGACCATGTGAAAAGCAGAAATTCAGGTGTTCCTTTCAGTCCAATGCAAACCACAGCTCAAAAGGATTTTAGCATCCTTGCTCCTCCAAACTAAACTGAATGTATATTAATGTAGCTCAGGAAATAAGACAGAATTAGGAAAGAATTTGAGTGTACGGATGAAATAATGATTAGAATGGGAGAATTATAATAGAAAGATTTTGAGTGTGGGAGGAGTACCTCCTTGGACAGGTCTTAGAAAGAATTATTTCAGTTACCGGAAAAAGAAAAAATCTATTTATGGTGAACTAGCTATGGAGAAAAAACATAGTAGTAGCATAAACTGAATCTTTTTAAATAAAAACAAAAACTGATTTCATTCAACTACTTCCAAAAAAAGAAGTAATAGAAAACCAATATATTTAGCCATGTCATGTCATATTATTTTGATCCATTTCAAACCAATATATATTTACTTATATGTAAGGTAACTTCCATATACCTTATCGCTCCATAGTCCATACAATAAGATTATCATTTTCATTCACTCTTTCCATTTCTTTTCCTTTTCCTTTTTTGATATAATACTGAGTTTGGAAGCTAACTGCCTAAATATGTGGTCCAGGTATCACCCAGGTACTTAAATGTATTATACCAATTTAGCGTGCAATAAAATAGAAAATCAGGCATTAGTTCAAGATAATTCAAGGCAAAACTTCAAATACAAAATCATTTACTTTTTCTAAGAACTGGTAACTTATTTTGCGAATAATTAAAGGAACTAAGAAACTTACTGAAAAATATTTATCATTTCCATCCCATACGATCATCTTTGGCAGTACAGTTTTCTTGTTCACTTCAAATGATTCAGCAAAATCCTGCCACTGCTTGACGCCAACAAAACCAAATAGGAAATCACGGTTTGCAGATGCAGCAGCCTTCAATACTTTGACCAGTTCCTTAGATTTATCGGCCGTCTCATCCTCCATAATTGTCAGAACAATTTTCCTCTTATCATCTCTCAGTGACTTTAGAGAGTCTTGAGTTATGGGCAAAGCAAGAGGGAACAAACTCTGTTTTATAAAATCTTCCAGGAATTTGTCTGCATGTTCAATACAAGGAAAAGTAAATAAGCTCTTCCCTATGCTGCCACATATTCAGAGTTACAATTGTAATGAAAATAAGTCGGAACTTTCTAGAATTATTACTTTAACAAATACAAATACACAAATATAGGAATATCAAGTAGGATACAATTAAAGAGAATGATTTAAACTTTTAGAGTAAATCTTCAGAAAAATGATATGGAGTTGTGCTGATTTCTGAGTTCTGACTAAGATGAATGAGATGGAGTACGATGGTTACAGAAGCATTCAAAAAGATAAATATTAACTCAAACAACATAGGGAAAACAATGTTTGGGACACTCATTAAGTGGAGAGGGAGACATTATTTTGACAAATATGGCAGCCTTGACACTTGTTCTTTTCATAATTATGTTTGATGCAATTGACCCGGAAACTAGTGCACCCCCTCCCCCCCCCAAAAAAAAAAAAAAACATCCCAACCCCACCCCTGTTATTTGAACCTGGCCTATGGAAGAGAAACAGAAAACGTTAAACACAAAACAAAGAACGTGCACAAGCCTCTCCAAATAGCTTAATTTCTGTAGTTGTCAAATATATTCTTTGTCTTACGAGAGAATCAATTACCTAAATGCTGATCAGTTTGGTTGGCTGAATGGAACAGTAATGTAAAATATGGTGCACTCGGGGGATATACAGGGTTAAAATCTTTTGACGTGATTTCAGATACATAGTTTTCTTCAAGCAAGTAAATGAGTATAAATAAAATACATATTTTCAGATACATATTTTTTCCCTCTATGAGATGAGCCCAGCAAGAAGGGGCAATATCCGCTTCTCAGATTGGAATAAAAGTGCCATTAAAGCTCAGAGCCAAGCAATAATTTTTTCTCCTCAACACTTTCATGATATTAGTACTCCTACAGGTATGTCTATCCAATTAAGGAAAATAACGGAAAAGCTTGATTCTTGTGAAATTATTGTGGATATTTCCGTGTATGGAAGCTGGAAGAATGTTACTTAACTAATTATTGTGGGGCCGTCGGTATATTTCGGCAAAAGTCGGGATCTTCTGATTTTGCAGTAGGTGTTCCATTGACGGGTTCTCAGCCTACTATTTGGAGGCTCAATCGTTGCTTCTTGTATTGATATGGGCTTACTATAACTGCTGGGCTATGATTAAATGCTCCACAGTCTACTGATTTTGGTGTGCCATCTATCTTCTATTAGTACCTTAAAATCTTCAGTCAAACCAGTTCTTTTAGATATAAAGTGTATGGGCCGTCTTTTTGAGGAATTAACAGATCATTTGCTCTTGTATTGTGAGGTAGTTAGTGACTTATGGGCGTTGATCTTCATGCTTTTTGGAGTTGTTTTGATGATGTCGTACAGGGCTTGTAGGAAGCATGGAGAGGAGTTGAGTTTGCAGGAGAATAAAGGAACCGTTGGGATATGGTGCCTCATTGTTTGTTGGTTGGTAATTTGGGGGAATGTAATTGGAGATATTTTGATGGGAAGGAGCACTCCTTTGTGCATATTAGATCCTTATTCTTGAGCCTCTTTCAACTTCTTTTTTTTGGCGGAACAATTTCTGTCAGGGTTCTATTGTGTTTTATGTTGATCCTTTGTAGGAGTTTAGCCTGATAGCTTGAGATGGTTTTTTGGTGTATGGCTGTATCCTAGTGTGTGTAGGGGTCACTGGGCTATTTTTTGGTATTAATAAAGTAGTTTAGACCAAAAAAACATACATTGTTCTGTTTCCTAGCTAAGTAGCACGAGATCATGTGCTTGCTTAAGTAAAATTCTAGAAACTTTCATGATATACAATAATCCCGCTCCTTTTGCCACATCTAAGGTTAATTATTTCTATCTTTTTCGGAGATTTGAACTAATGTATCAGCAAAGTATATAACAGCAAGCAGTTTTAATCTATAGGCTCAATAATATATTAAACTAACCTTCAAAAGGCCCATAAAAAATGGCCTGCTCATTATAGCTCGGATGAAGGGCTACCAAAGCAGGAGTTTTATCAAAATCATACAACACCATGGCGTCATCAGAAAAATCTTTTGCCACAGAGAACCATGCTTTTTTCTTATATTTAACTGCCAAATCTGATATCACAGATTCATTCAGACCAAAACCTAAAAATATAGGAAACGGAGCGCCTGCTGCTTCAACAAATTGACTAATAGCAGAATCAGAATCGAGAATGGAAACATCTGGAGCAACAAATTTCTTCAAGAATTGAACAATTAAATCTGCTTTCCTTGGTCCATAATAATCTGTTGGGACTCCATGCATAAAAATCTTTAGGGTGGGAAACCCACTGCATCATCAGAGACAAAATGTTTGTGAGTAAAATATTGAGACATACCACGAATAAATGTTTCATAATATGGGTATTTTTTCTCATGATGTGGCATCTTTTTCTTTGTTAAACAGACTACTTTCAAAGTTGAACGTGATATGAGGCCAAGGATGCATACTCAATGTCATATTTAGAAGCAAGACTTGTATATTTGTCAGCATCTACTTTAGCAATTACAACAGGATTCTTTGATCCGGCAAGGGCAGCGGCAGCTTTGTCTAACTGCAATGCGACAAAATTAGAACCGGCAGTTTCTTGCTTTGATATGGTACCCATATATTAACAAAAAGCATAGTTGTCACTTGTCAAAATCTTATGATACGCGATACATATCGTACGATACGATATGTCGACAATTCAGTATGTATCACAGGGTGAATCGAAAATGACACCGTATCTTACGATTCGATACGATTCTTACGAAACCGATACAATGCACGATACTTTTTAAAGTTAGCAACCGACTTGAAAATTTTTTTTATGTAGAACCAAAAGAGTAAAACCAAAACTTTTAAGACTTCTACCATTTCAATTGAAGATGTATTTTAGTATAAACATATTCTATATCGCTTGATGATATCGCTTGATGAGCCTTTAATCACTTTTAAGATACTTATATCTTCTTCAAAATGTCGCTCTATTTTTCTCACGTCACTTTCTATAAGCAGATACATAAATTTCCACCTGTTAATTTAAATTATTCTCTTTTGTTTAATATTATTTTATAGATTAAAGGTGAACCTGAATTTTCGTTATCTTTTGTTACTCTATAAAGATTACTAAAATAATATATAATAAATCTGAATCTTTGGCTATTATCTAACTTTAATATTTATTTTTAGTTTATAATAATATTTACTTAGACTACTTTTATCTATAGTCAATCTAATATGTTTGATTGTCCAATAAATTGTTTGTTTTATATGTCTAAATATATATTATCACATTTTTCATTTCATTTCCATATCGTATGATAAGATTCACGATACGATACGTGAAACACGATATGGGGAGTCTTCAATACGATATGATTCACGATTTGAGAACTACTATGACAAAAAGAATAATTGATGGCATCATTATATTACATCTGTTTGCACTGCAGTGAACAACCTGGAATCTCCATAGCCAAGCATATCACATCATTTGGAAAGTAGTTGAGAATTGGGGGATTTCTCAAAATTCTATTTTAAAATAAAGGGGAACTTCGCAATATATACATTTCTTGAGAGAAATGATCATCTAAATGGAGAAAACTAGTAACAATAGATAATGAAATTCCCAAGGATGGCCTGCATGTAACTATGTTAGCGGTCAACTTAGTATCCAGTAGTAGAACTTTTGGAAGAAAAGTAAAGGAAATTAATTTTCATATCTGCTATTTAAGTATATAAGAAAAGCATATATATATTAGAAAGGGGATATAAAGAATTTTGAACTTTGAAGAGACCAATACTTGTTGTAAAGCTATTCACTTTTTTTTTTAATAATAGCTTTCATGTTAGGGCCAGATCTATGGGGCAGTACTTGCTTAAAGGTAATGAGCAGGTCTTTGATAGATTAAGAAGGAAAAGGAAAATGTTACAGTAAAATGGATCTATAATTCTATATATACGAGCCATATAGCTGTCCTCATACCAGACACAATATATGGGTCTCATGAAGTCCCGTCATATAGGACCTCCAGAAAGGTCGTTTTAGGTACGATGAACATAATAGAAACAAATCAGAAGTAGGACACATCATAAGATATTGGTCGAGCATGTTTCACTCCTTTTCTTTCCTGGTCAATCTAAAACCAAAGTACATTAAAAAAAATTACTTCTTAAAGTATTTATAGGACACATCAACCATGAAAAATTGATATTACAAATACACACAGAGATATATACATATAATAAAACACTAGCTTCTATAGTTCTATTGTAAATTATTCCTTCCGTCCAACTTTATTTGTCCTAATTGACTTTTTATGGTCAAATTGACCATATTTAGAATTTCTTCTTAAATTTATTAGATATAGGCACAAACTTATTATAATAAGAATGGACATCGAATATATTATCAAAGTCAACTTATTTTATTTCAGAATTTCTAATACATTTGTTTAATTATTAATCTTATAATTAGTCAATTTAACCATAAAAAGTCAATTAAGAAAAGTAAAATTGGACGGAGGGAGTACTTTGGTATTTGAACATTACATTTACATTGATAGAAAACAAAATGATTCCTTATGTGTTGCATTTTCAAAAATACACTAGCAATTTTATTATAACTTATATAATGATTTACAGAGAGTTTTTGCTTAGATATGTATACTACATTTTGGTGTTAACTTTTTTCCAAAAATTGTTTCAATCTTTTATTATGGGACAAAAGTCTCCTCCTACTCAAAGATATATAGAACAACAACATATATTTTTTCTTTCCACTAAACTTCTTTCAAGAGTAATTACCTATAATCACTCACACTTTCAAACTCTTAAGATAAAGTTTGGCAAACAAATACATAAAAGCGAGATAAGATTTGTCTATACTACCAATAAAGTGGGAGCTCATCTATTGATGTTACCCCAATTTTGAAGGTGTGCCTCACTTTCTATTTACTAGATTGAATTAATAAATTCCCTTTTCACTTGAAGATTTTATTTCTACTTTTTGGACAAAAATATTCCTTCATAAAAAATAAGTATGGATAAGCACTCCAATTTTCAAGAATAACCATTTTTAATATTTAAGACAAAAAGAAATGATGTACAAGAAACAGTGTGTACCACAATAACTAATACTATTTCTAAAGGAGAACCTCCTTCAAACCATGTGTCAAGTTTTCAATATTAAAAATATGGTCATTTCATTTAAAGATGCTCACTTCAGTATTATGTTTCAAACAAAAGTATTCATAGCTAATTTTCATTTCAAAATAAGCACCTAAATTGTTGTATTTCAATTCAAAACCAGTAAAATAAAAAAACATGTAAATATAATTCCCCCAACATCTAACAACATATAATCCCCCCCCCTCCCAAACCTCCTACAAACACTAAACCACATATAATTCCCCAAAACATTAACAATAAGTTCTTATATCACTTCTTTCCATAGGTCTATGAATTCTCAAAGTTCCAAAATTCAAGATAAACATCGAAAAGAAAATGCTGAAAAATATAATATTTATGTGTATAATCAGGTACTACCATTCTACAAAAGTATTTGCTTTCTATGTCTCAAAGTAAGATCACATTAGACTTCATAAATAAACAAGCCCGAGATAATTACTCCCACCATTCCATAAAAAGATTCTCAACTTATTGAAGTCAATTTGAACTTAACACTAGAAATTGCTACAAATTCATTTAGTTTTTTGTTAGTATAATAGTCATTATAACAAACTATCTGAAAATGACTACAAATTATTTTTTAAAAAAGTTTAAAACTTCCATCAATTTCGAATTTTAGGATTTAGCAAATTCTCTTCAAAAAGTGAAAATAAGACTTTTTTTGTGGATCAGATTAGTACTCCCTCTCTTCCACAATAAGAGACCCATTTGACAAAAAAAAATTGCTTTTAAAAAAAATCCCCTTTTAATCTATAGGCAGTTTAAACAATATCCTCTTTTCATTATCATGACAACACCACAACTAAGTACCAGTATATTAATTTTAGAGGTTGTTCAACAATGACTTATAAGGGCCCGTTAGGCAACGACTTATTTTAAAATGACTTAAAGTTAAAATTTAAGTGGACTTATAAATTATTTCAAGTTGTGACTTATAAGTAAAAGCGTCAGCACCAATTTGACTTATAAGTCTTAAAACAAGTTATGAACGTATTCGGCTGATAATGAGTTATAATTTAAAATCAAATATAAAGATTATTAAACAGAACAATAATAAAAACATACATTGATTCAATATACTCAATGTTCGAAATAGCGCTCGAAGCAAGGCGTCGAAAGGCTAAGGCGAGGCGTACGCGATTTTGGGCTTCGACGAACTTTACACCTTCTTCGGCCGAGGCGTCCACCTCAAGGCGTTGCGCCTCGAGGCGTACGCGAGGTGAGAGCCTCGCCTTGAGGCGTACGCGAGGTGAGAGCCTTGGTTTGGCTTTAAAAAACCTAAAACGAACTCGTTTTATAAACTCCCTAACCTAAAATCGCGTCAGCCTCTTTCGCGTCAGCCTCTTTCGCATCCGCCTCTCTTTCTTCTTCCTTCGTCTGGTCTGGTCGTCTTCTTCGTCTTGTCTTGGGTTGTAGGCTCGTCCTCGTGGGTTCCAGGCTTCCAGCCTTAAATTCTTGTGAGATAATAAGGTTTTGTTAATTTATGTTAATGTAATTTTAATTTTTGTTAAGGTTTATTTAATTTCTGTTAAACTTTTAAAATTTCTGTTAAGGTTTTTTAATTTCTGTTAAAAAAATTTAATTTCTGTTAAGGTTTTTTTAACTTATTACCATATATTTGTTATATATTAACATATATGATATTTTAACATATATTTTATATATGTTGTGATTAACATAAATTTAACATATATTGTATTCTTATATGGGGATGATGATCTAGGATTTGATCCATTATTCAAGCCGCTAAATACAAATGATACAATACTTACATAGTGATGGATGATCACTATACAAGTACTTGATGATATTATGTTGTTTTGATGTTTTGTAATGATACATTACTGTGACGGTTATTTATGTCTTCTATGACCTTAATTGTAATGATAAATTATGTTGTGGTTTTATTAGTATTTTTTCATTATTTTTTTGGGACTTTTAGGTCTTTAAATCAAGACTTCCGCCTCGCATAGCCCAGAAAAAAACGCCTCGTACCGATTTTAGCTTTTTCGAACATTGAATATACTAACAATCATCCACAATATCATTAAATAAAACACTAAACAAATTCTTTAAACATATCAACTAGGGGTGAGTATTCGGTTATAACCGAACCAAATTGTCTATTCAGTTATAACCGAATAACGAATTTCATACAATTTCACTATCCGAACAAATATCTAAAATATGTACCAACCGAATAAACAAAACCCGAATAACTGAATTTAATAACCGAAATATGAACTTAATTTTACAAAACAAAAAATTTCACATTAAAGTTTTCAAATAATATTTAACCACAATCCACAATCATTATAATTCATAAACTAGTTTAATAATTTCAAATTAACAATACATAAGTACATAATCTATATGACAAAGTCTATCAAATTCTAATTAAAATTAGTATTCTATTTTCTCAAGTTTTTAATTCGGTTAATCATTTAGCCGAATAGTCTAAATTTCCATATCCGAAACCGAATAACAAAATATAAAACAGTTATAACCGAATATACCAAAATAACCGAAATAATTCAGCTAAAAAAATCGTCTCGGTTATTCAGTTTTAATTGTTTTTTGTTCATCCCTAATATAGCCTACAATCTTATTTCAAATTAGAGATTTTTAATGCAATATTATCTCTCATTGCTTGCATAATTAAATTATTACTAACTGAAGTAGATCCACCCCAATGTACAACATTGTCATCACCTCTACCAATAACATCTTCTGCACGATATCCCTCCTCAGCTATTTGAAATGCATTGTCTGAACAATAATTTTTTCTTATGTAGTTGTGGATGGCCATTGATGCAATAACAATGTTTCTTTGTTGATATAGGACAGGGTAAGAAGAAGGAATAAGAGTATACCTATCTCCGCAGAGAATCAGTAAAGCAACACAGAAAAACTTAACTTTAATCTCAAATCAATATATTCAATAATCTAAAAATAATAAAGTATTACAATGCTTAAATAGAAAACCCAATACTTGGAGAATAAGTAAAAACAATAGTCTAGAAAGGAAACAATCTCCTAACTAAGATCTACTACTATAATAAACTCTCATAATTGAAATCTACTACTACAATTAAAACTCTCCAAATGAAAAGCAACTACTATAATATCTTACTAAATAATTTCATTAATAACATTTATCTCTAAATAACAATACAAAATTAATAATAAACTTCTTGAATTTCTTCTTCCGTATCGCATCATTCTCGCCTTTGAAAAAAACTCGTCCTCGAGTTTTGAAATATCAAAGAATAATAAACCATAGTCCGAGATGTCTTCCAACAAAACATTCGTATCCGATGTTTTAATGTCATTTAACACAATTTTCGGAAATAACAATGACATAATATATAAATTTGAAGTAGCTTGGGACTCGAATGTATCAACCGAAAATCAACATAGTTGACCTCAACTTTATCTTCCTTAATGTTTTCACATTTGGTCAAACTTAACTTTAATTCCTTATCGCAAATCATCTCTGAATCTCCAAGTTGTTCAACACACTTAACTTCCGCTTCATGTTTCTCAAAAACATTGATATGTTTAAGTATTGTGAGACGGTCATCAATTGTCTTGTAAGAATTTACTTTACAAGTCTCCTCTTGTGAACGTATTGCTTTAGTTTAACAAACACGATTCGAATGAACATTTTTTTGTGCTTGAACAAAATATGGACGAACAAAGCATGTGATTATGTAATTGTAATGTACCTTTAAATTTGCAAGACTTGTTTCAAAAAAGTGCAAGCTCATCACATAATTTCAATTACTCGGCACTATACGGGACACAACCATTTAAGTCGTTAGCATATGACCAAAGTTCGATGCTCAAGTTGTTTAAAGTCCAGATTGTTAAACATGGAAGACATTGTATATATGTAGAGGGGCTGAATTGAAAATTTCAAAAATTTTGGGGGTTAAATTGAACATTCAAAAAATGTGGGGGGTAAATTGAATATTTCGGAAACTTTAGGGGTTGAATTGAAAGTTTTAAAAACTTTGGGGCGGAATTGAAAATTTCAGAAACTTAAGGGGCTGATTTGAAAATTTCAAAAACTTGGGGGTACCAAACTGTAATTTGGCAGAAGAAAAAGTGATGAACAGTAACGCTTATTTTTTTTTGAATAGATTGAGACTATGGTGACGACGATTTTTGTTGCAGATCGTGCTTTCGTGAAAATTATTGTTGATTCTCTAGAGAATTTCGACAATTTGATGGAGGCCAGAAAAATAGGGTAGGAAAGAATTGAGTGAATCAAAATATATCAGAATTTTGGCTCTTGATACCATTATGATGTAGGACAGAGTAGGAAGAAGGAATAAGAGTATACCTATCTCCGTAGAGAATCAGTAAAGAAAAACACAAAAAAACACACAACTTTAATATCAAATATATATATTCAATAATCTAAAAATAATAAAATATTATCATGCTTAAATAGAAAACCCAATACTTGGGGACTAAGTAAAAACCCTAATCTAGAAAAGACTAAGAACTACTCAGAGGCAGAAGGAGGGGTGACCCCCCACCCTTTCCAGTCCTTTTTCTTTTATGTATTTTCCTTTTTTATTTGCTTTTCTTTTGCTTTTGCTTTATCATCAAAGTGGGGCAGAAAAAAGTGGTAGCAATCCTCTCTGTAAACTAATTAAAAATAAAAAGCTAAAGAAATAAAACAATTTTGTTTGGATCCCACTATAGTGACCATAAGTGCATCATAGGTCTATCCTATCAAGAATATTAAATCTCTCTTCTTTCTTTTTCTTTTTTTTGTTGCTGGAATTCCTTATTTCAAGCTAATTAATCTCATGAACCACAATATAAGGTTTTGAATATATAATATTATAATATTATAATTTGTAATTTATCTATAAAAGTAGCTAATCAGTTGACTAAAAATTTCAAAGTCTGATTAATAGTCCCATAGTTCGGGAAAAATTAAAATATATATATATATATATATATGTATTTAAAGTCATTAGACTCACAACTCAAATGTTAACAAGGGTTGGAATAGGATGTTGTGAAATACTATAATTGGGCAAAATGAATTTGAAAGAAGCACTCAAAACATCAATAAATAATATTTTTTTTACTGATGTATTTTGACCCCCTCTAAAAATGTTCTGATTCTGCAACTGGATCTACTAGTATAATAAACTCTCCTAATTGAAATCTACTACTACAATTAAAACTCTACTAATGAAAAGCTACTACTATAATATCCTACTAAATAATTTCATTAATAACAACATTTATCTCTAAATAACAATACAAAATTAATAATAAACTTCTTGAATTTCTTCTTCCGTATCGCATCATTTGTATCTCGATTGAGAAAAATGGCATATCACTCAAAATAACCCATCTTGCCATCCACACTCCAAATGCACGTTCTTTTGGTGCATGTGTTTCTCTTGTTCTACCACGACTAAAATCTAGGAAGTGATACCTTATAAATTTTTCTGTGTAAGGAGCCATGTAGCCCTTTGTGTTTGGGTAACCAGCATCGACAACATAATATTTATCTAACACAAATACAAGAAACTAATTTAATCAATAAAAAACGTTATTTAAAAATGAACAAAGAAAATATAAAAATATGATACCATACCACCAGTTGGGTGCGAAAATTTGAGCTCCTCTTATAAGTGCTTGTGTGAATATACGAGTGTTATGAGCGCTACCCTCCCATCCAGGTCGTACAAATGTAAAGCATATGTTAAAATTGCATTATGTTTTATGTAGGAATGCCTTTTCTCCCAATGTATGGAAGTTCTTGCCCTTTTGAAAGTTGAGCTTTTATGTGTGTACCATCAATTGCTCCAATACAATTCTAATAAAATATAGAAAAGAAAACATTCATACAACATGTATAATTAATATACATTTTATTAAGAGAAAAATAAACATTTATACCTCAAAAAATGGAAGATATCGGTCATTCTAGGGCACATGATATTGTGCTCCATTATTATAATTCACATCCGGTCTAATAATGTATGTTGAAAGATACATTATACATTCATATGTACAAAAGAGAATTTACACATAAGAAAAAGCCAAGGAAGAAAACATAAAGAGAAAGTATTTGTTTGCCCAAACAGAAGCCTTTGCAATTACATTTATAGTATAAATATTGCAATCTCTTCAGAAAATATAATCTTAATAATTTAATCCAAAGAGACAAGTCCTACGAATTTAATAAAACATCTCATTACAACAATAAAAAATTCAAACAAAACAGAAAAGTAAACTAGGTGGGGGCATCTTAGAGTTCTTCATGTCCGTTGCGAATAATTCTCTTGCATCTTTACTCATGAAAATGATGAAGACAGAATTCCAAAATGGAGTAATTGGAAGCTCACTCAATAACTTGATGCATGCGCTTGGAGTACCGTAAGATTTTCTAAGATTTTCGTTTGATGGCCCAAAAAACACCTCACCAACATAACTAGATCATCACTATCCCCACTACCCTCGCCACCAATACCACCAATATATGCATCTCTTTCGATATCAACATCAAAGTAATCATCATGACCAACTAGTACATCATCCAAAGAATCTCAATGCTCTCTTACATTTGAAAAATCTCCAACTAGTACATTTGAAGACCATAAGAGTGAAATCAATTTACTTGAGTCCATCAAGTAGAACATAGCTAAGGCTCTACCCGCTTTCCAAGATATAGTTGAAAAAGAATCGAAAATAGAAGAAACGAGGAGGTGGAACAATGGAGTGAATGATCTGTTGAATATCATGGAGTGAATGACCTGTTGTAAGTATGGTTGCAAAGTGTGGTTGCAAGTGAGTATCATGAGTTATTTGCAAGTGTGGTTGCTACGGGTGAGGTCATTTGGGTGTTCAATTAGCCAATTATGAGCATAATTGATACAGCAGTGCACTGTGAGTTGGATTACTTATCACCCTCATCACTCCTTCCATGATATTCAACAGGACATTCACTCCATTGTTCCACCTCGTTTCTTCTATTTTCTATTCTTTTTCAACTATATCTTGGAAAGCGGGTAGGGTCTTAGCTATGTTATGCTTGATGGACTAAGTAAATTGATTTCATTCTGAATGTCTTTCAAATGTACTAGCTGGGGATTCTTCAAATGTAACAGAAGATTGGGATTCTTTGGATCATGTACTAGTTTGTCATTATGATTACTTTGATGTTGATATCGAAGGAGATGCATATGGTGGTGGTATTAGTGGCGAGGATAGTGGGTATAGTGACGATAGTGTTTTTTGGGCCATCAAATAGCCAATCAAAGAGGCCATCAAACGAGAATCTTAGTAATGTAAAAAAAAGTAACTTGGGAGCATCTATATTATCAAATTTATTCAATGTTAAATATCATGTCAAACAGAAGTGCAACCACAATACATATTCTGTTAAAAAGTCATTCATGCCTACTCCAAGCGCATGCATCAAGTTATTGAGTGAGCTTCCAAATACTCCATTTTGGAATTCTGTCTTCATCATTTTCATGAGTAAAGTTGCAAGAGAATTATCTGCAGCGGACATGAATAACTCAAAGATGCCCCCACCTAGTTTACTTTTCTATTTCGTTTGAATATTTTATTTATTGTTGTAATGAGATGTTTTATTAAATTCGTAAGAACTATAAATGTAATTGCAAAGGCTTCTGATTGCCTTTGCCACTCTTATCAGTACGAATATTTTCTCTGTGTTTTCTTTCTTGGCTTTTTCTTATGTGTAAATTCTCTTTGTACATATAAATGTATGGTGTTAAATGCAGTCTTTCAACTTTCTACGGACATTATTAGACCGGATGTCAATTATAATAATGAAGCACAATATCATATTCCCCAGAATGGTCGATATCTTCCATTTTTTAAGGTATAAATGTTTCTTTTTCTCTTAATAAAGTGTATATTAATTATACATGTTGGTTTTTCTTTTCTATATTTTATTAGAATTGTAGCTCAAATTTTCGCACCCAACTGGTGGTATGGATTCATATTTTTATATTTTCTTTGTTCATTTTTATATAACATTTTTTATTGATTAAATTAGTTTCTTGTATTTTCTTAGATAAACATTATGTTGTCGATGCGGATTATCCAAACACAAAGGGTCACATGGCTCCTTGTACAAGAGAATTTATAAGGTATCACCTCCCAAATTTTCGTCATGGTAGAAAAAGAGAAACATGTGCAACAAAAGAGGTTAAGGAGAAGTTTAACTATTTACATTCCTCTTTAAGAAATGTTATTGAACGTACATTTGGAGTGTGGCAGGCAAGATGGGATATTTTGCTTGATATGCCATTTTTCTCAATCGAGACACAAACCAACATTGTTATTACATCAATGGTCATCCACAACTACATAAGAAAAAAAATCTTGCTCAGAAAATGCATTTCAAGTAGCTGAGAAGGAGGGATACGTCCAGAAGATGTTATTGGTGGTGGTGATGACAATGTTGTACATTGGGGTGGATTTACTTCAGTTAGTAATGGTTTAATTATGGGATAAATCAACTATTGGTACCTGTACTGGGACACGACTTACAATTTGGTACCTGAAGTGAAAAAAGTTACAAACTGGTGATTGTACTCGAAAAATGTTACACTCCGGTAGGGTTTCATCCTTATTCTGTTTGAAAATTTGACAGGTCAGATGCATGGAGGCCATGAACCTGAAAACCTTATTCATTAATAGCAGTTAATTCTTTCTTTGCAGCCTCCAATTCTTCCAACACCAAGTGTAAGAAATATAAAGATTTAGATTCTTCCCCTTTCATAGAGGTATCCCCGGGCTACTTGAAACTCTCTTTTCTTTGGATATCCATTGCCTTAAGTATAGCTAGTTCATTCTTTAGCATATTGACATCATCGGTTGTAGCAGCCAATTTTGTTTCACTCTCTTGTGCGATCAATCTCTTCAAATAGGTCATTTACTTTCTTTCTGGTTCCCTCAAGCGTCGATGAGTAAGCCACGTCAGATGAGTAAGCCACGTCAGAATTTTTCATCTACTCCGTTAGTCAATTTTAACGATTATTTAAAAATTGGAAAGTACAAGCACCAGATCACAGCATTTTTCGAGTACAATCACCAGTTTGTAACTTTTTTCACTTCGAGTACCAAATTGTAAGTTGTGTCCCAGTACAGGTACCAAAAATTGATTTGTCCCTTTTAATTATACAGATAATATTGTATTAAGAATCTCTAACTTGAAATAAGATTGTAGTTGATATGTTTACAGAATTTGTTTAATGTTTTATTTAATGAAATTATGGATGATTGTTATGATATAATATTGAATGGATGATTGTTATGATATAATATTGAATCAATGCATCTTTTTATTAATATCCTTTTTAGTAATCGAATTTAACTTATAAGTCATTATCAACCGAATACTTTCATAAAGCGTTTTTACTTATAAGTCGCAACTTAAAAAACTTATAAATCAACTTAAATTTAAACTTTAAGTCATAACTTAAAATAACTTATAAATCAAATTAAATTTTAACTGTAAGCCATTTTAAAATAAGTTGTTGCCGAACGGGCCCTTATAAGCCTTTGCCGTAAGAAGATATTGTTTAAACTGGGGGATTTTTTTTAAAGCAAATTTTTTTGTCAAATGGGTGTCTTATTGTGGAAGAGAGGGGGTACTAATCTGATCCACACAAAAAGAGTCTTATTTCACTTTTTGAAGATAATTTGCTAATTCCTAAAATTTGAAATTGACGGAAGTTTTAATCTTTTTTAAAAAAGAAATAGTAGTCATTTTCATATAGTCTGCAATAATTACTATTATACTAACTAAAAACTAAATGAATTCGTAGCAGTTTCTAGAGCTAAGTTTATTAATTTTAGAGCTATATATGGAACAAAATTACATCTTTAATAAGTAAAATATGGAGGGAGTATCATGTTTCTTGTTTATAAGCTTGATGATAAAATTCCTAGGGAGGGAGTGAAACATATAGATAAACCCATATGCAGAAAATATATAAAAAGAAGAATAAGTTGAAAAGAAACCTGGGGAGCGAGATGCTTGCAGTGGCCACACCAAGGGGCGTAAAAGTCGACGAAGATGTAGTCGAAGGTAGAAATGGCGGCTTCGAAGTTGGATTGGTTGAGCTCCAGTACCGTGCCGTCAATTGGGAACTCAGGGTTCGAACAGATCGAAGAGATGAATATAGAGAAGGAGAAGAAAACGATCGATACTACAAAAACCCGCATCGCTTTTGCTACAATTGATTGATTGATTATTGAGGATTGGGGAATTGTTTTGAGTTTCCTGTTGATAGTATTGATGCAGTAGGACCGTGTCTAGTTTTGAATTGGGGGTACAAATAATGAGAAAGAGTTTGTTTTTTGAATGAAAAAATACAGTTTTTTAGACGCTTCTATTTGATTTTTCTTACTCTTGACTTTGTCTTATGGCCTATGGTTCAAGCTAGGGTTTTTTTTGTAGGGGATCATATGGTACCAATGCAGATACAAAATCGGCCTATTAATTTGCCTATTTTCAAAAAAAAAATTAGAAAATTTAACTGCATATTTGTAAAAAAAAACTTACTTTAGAAAAACTCCTAATTACCATTCTTAAAGTTGTGTAACATTTACGTTTGGATTGAAAAAATAAAATGAAGAGTAGAATAATTCATTCCATTATAGCTGGAATGAGTTATTTCATACTCTCCCTCGCCCAAGGAATAAAATTCATAAATTTGAGAGGTATAAAAATAATTCAATTCATTCCAATCGCAACCAAACACAATTTTTTTCATTCCATAAAAATAAGTCATTTCATTCTCACTTTCATAATGATAAAAATATATATATTACAATTTTTTATCTCAAACTCTCTTATTCCTAAATTATCTCTCCACTAATTAACTTGTAATTTTTCAATTGCATCAAAATTTTTAAAAAGTAAAGATTCACTTTATTTATCGGAACATGATAAATTGGCCAATTGATCAATACAATATAGACATGCAGAGAGATCACCTCCCGACCTGCGTGTCAACAATGTATTGATCAATTGACCAAATTTAATTTCATGCTAACCTCCCACATCTTTTATGATTTTTTTGGAAACTCAAAGTACAGTAATAAATTATAAGAAAATAAAATTTCATATAATCAAGATCAACATTTCATTTGAAACTATAACAAATGCACATTTTCACAATAAACAATATTCTCATTAAAGGAAGTCATAGAAGAATAAGCCAACCATTACGATTTTCACATGTCCAAATCATATAAAAACTTATAAACCTTCCTATTAGTTAAAAATATTTACAAAAAGTCATTTTCTTTCACTTGGGTACCAACTTTTATTTATAATCTTAAAATCAAAATATACTTTTAATTTTAAAACAAATAAAAAAATACATATCTAATTTTGAAACGGATGAAGTATATTTGAACCCACACACGAACATTAATCATCAGTTAAATTAATAAAGGAAAGGGCAAAGTGCATACATAACTATTCATGTGAGACATTGTGGAACTATAATTTTTGTTTACTTGACAAGTATATTAGCTCTATGCGAAATTTGTTTCCTTTTCTTCTTGCCTGACTTGAATGGGAGTGGTTGGAATGCCTACTGGCTACTGTTATGTTTTCATAGTGCTGCAGCTGTACACAAAAGAAAAGGGGAATCTTTTTAACAACTATATTCTACTCCCTGATCTGGCCTTCATGTGAAGTTGGTCATAGGAACTCCATTATGAGCAACTGCTTTGAAATCACAATCAATGTTATTCTGTCCTAGCACGCTTTGAATGAGATTGTCTCATCCAATCAATGCACTCCTCGGCAGATCTAGAAGGATGAGCAAGCTGCCACTCGACCAGCTTTTGTTGCTGCCAGATGATAGAAATAATTAGCAGATGTAGTTTTGCATCAATTTTTTAGCGTACAAGAGGCTGCCTTACCCATTCGCTCACAAGTGGTCCTCCAGTCTTGAGCTGCAAAACGCTCATAATTTCCTTGCCATTCACCAGAGGCTTCACTTCCCATATTTTGTCGAGACCTGCATCTCAAAATACAAAAATAAACATCATTCAAATGTGTTAGGGAGTGTACTGTTGCCGTCTTCAACAATGTAAATCTCTTGGATTTTATATCATATTTAACATGACCCATAGTATCCCATCTAGGGTGACCCACACAAGAGTCATCTACAGAGATCGCCCATAGACACTCCTCCCCCTCCATCCAAAAGGAGTTGAAAAAGTGGAGAACGAGTGTGTAATGTGTGGGAATCTGCCAAGACAATTTATATTAGGACTCGGATAACTAAGGTGCAGGCCTCCATTAGCTCTTTCAGATTACCCTTTTGAAGATTATTCGAAAAAGGCCTTATCTTTGCAAGATTTATCTCGTGTATAAAATAAGGGCTGCACAAGACTAAAACCCGGAGAGGCGCGTTCATGACCTCAAAAGAAAAGGGGATATATGGTACGGAACGGGCTGTCCAAGCATAAACGAATCCCCACCGTAAAGAAATGATATATAAAAAGTAAACAGGTTTGCAAAAGCAATAACAAAAACAAGAATCAAATTGAAAGAGTTAGTCAGGCAACCACACTCCCAATGATAACTTATAGATTGACCCCTCATTTGGACCAATAAAACTAAAAACCAATAACGTAATACTTCATTTCCTGCGAAGTTGATCAAGCTTTACATCACCGCATTGCAAGAGGTGTAAATTAATTATACAATTTTTTTATGACTAATGCATGTTCATTAGTTGAAATAATATCTTACAAAATAAAGGCAGTATTCTATATTTTGGGACATAGGCAAAGACACAAGTATCTTCTCAAATTTTGATTCAAAATTTTTTAGGCATGTACCAAGATATGCCAAGCTAGTAAAGAGAGCTACCAATGAGTGTAGTTAATATCAGTTTATCACGCTGTTCATCATTTTCCTTTTCTTTCATATATTTCCTAGAGGTTCAATTGAATTTAAAAAAATAAAAAATCATGTAGTAATATTCAAACTGTTAGTGAATCTATTCTACTACATTATTGATGTTTACTTTAAATTATACACAAATAAGTTTACTGCTCAAGGAAAGACTTTACCCACGCTACCTGCTTCTAATTTCATTCTGGCTCATTTGTTACATAAAGATATGTATATAAATGATTCTAACGGTTACAACAAGGGCCTTAGAATGGTCATCGTTACCCTTAAAATTTGGTTATTTTCCTAGGTTTAGTTAGAGAAGCGGTTAAAATTGGTAGTGGTGTTTGTGGGAAGGAGGGTGACAAAGATGATAGTGATGGTGGCAGTGACGACAGATTTACTGGTAAAGGGGATCAGCCACAATTGAGATGAGGAGGTTGTGAAGCCTTAATTAAGTGTTGTTAATGCATTTTTCATTTTTAATTAGTTAAGACTTTAGTTTAATCATAAATAGATCAAAAGCTTTGTATGTTTAGTAATTAATCTTTTTTGTTTGTTTGTTAAATCATTTTTATATTGTTTAAATATTTTTATGGCTTACTTAACAAGATGGTTATTTACTATTTTACCCTCTTAAAAATTTGAAAATCAATTTTGATTTCCACGTGCACTTGTTTGATAGTTGTGTGTGCGCGTCATCAATTTTGATGTGACAATTTCAATCGGATTAAATCATAATAAATTGGGAGTTGAGTCCCATAATTAAGAAAACTAAAATTGCAAGTACCAAAGTGGAATGAGAGGCCTAGTTCAAGATATCAATATTTAATTAAGCCTAATCGTCATTCAAAATGAACTTCCACGCAACAGGCAGCTTTAGAAGGGCTCTTTGGTCGAATATAGAGATTGGGTAACATGATCAATATTAGAAGACAGCTATATGCACAGTAATAATAAATTTAAATTCTCAAATATGCTGCAGCCTGCTACTGCGAAGGAAATGTCACATATTCTTGCTCTTAACTAAGTATCAAGTGTTTGACACAGGTAGTTGATAAACACTATGAAATATCCAAGTAACATAGCATCTAACTTTTTAAACATGAATTCAAAAAATGAAACAACCAAACTTAAGTGTCCCCATCTCTGAAAAAATGAGCCAAAAACAAATTATCAACTTGTTGGGGGGAGAGAGAGTGACATAATTAATAATCCTATCCTATCTCCCCTGTCATGAGCTGACAAAGTACTCAAAGATATGTAGCATGGTGATGTTCACAGTTAAGAAATGTAAAAAGCATTAGTAATGAATTTAAGTCTTGCACTGAAGATAAAATGCTAGGTAAAGATGGTGAAAGTGAGCAAACAAGGCATAGTCAGGTTGATCTCCTACAACCAGAAGTTGATCACTAACCTCAGTATATCAGCATGCTATACTCGTATATATATCCCTTAACAATTGGGATATATATGCTATTAAAACCCTAAATCATAAAGAAGTTTGGGTGTGTAAAAAGAAAGTATTAATACCCTGTCTGATAATTGCATCCTCAATCTGCTTGAATAATTCTCTTCTCTCGTCCAATTTGATGTGCTCAACTGAAGAGTTTGTACCATCACTATTGTTAGGGTACAGCAACATCGAGAGCAGCAACGCAACACGCCAAAAATCTTTGATTTCTCGAAGAAGTAATCCTAGAAGAGAACAAAATTAGACATTGGGAAGAAAAACTGAAAAATCTAGAGGTATCTCATAATCTCAAGTAAGTGGATAATACTTGGAGCAATTGAATAAAATAATTAAGGGACCCCAATATGTAATGTCAAATTTTTGAATTGTCTGATAGCATTGACAGGATCAGTCTCATAACATGATGTCAAAGACCTTCCTCCTTCGTATCCATGAGTAGACTTTTAAGGCAACACGTTTTACCAGTTGAGTTTTCTTCCACATAAGTAATGACTGCCTCTAAATTTTAAATCATGACTTTTTTATCTAATCGTTTCTTAATTTTCTCGACAAGTTTCAATATTCTAAGAAAATACTGAAACAACCAATACTCTTAAGTTCCCTTGATATTGATACTACCAACCTACAAAAACATTATAGCTTATTTAGTATGTAGAACCCTCCTATAAGTTAAGTCTAGAGATGCCCACCTATAATGTTATTTGAAAATTCACTTGTTGCAGTTGCATGAAAGTATTTTACCACGACTCTTCTAAAGTCTCCTTATAAAACCTATCAAACAAACTCCATGAAATATCAAAGATCACTATCGTACTAATCCATATGGTCTATGCCAATCCTGAGATCCAGATAATGAATACTCAAAGGCATAGTTAGGAATTATATAAAAGCAAGGAACGAGAAAAGAAAATGAAAAGTAAAGTAAGAAAATCTCTCTTAATGAACACTAGTATAGTAAGTATATCTACTATAATGAAAAGTTAAATAATGTATAGCGCTAAAAGTAAGTGTAATGAACTGCTGACAAATTCTTATACTTTCTTTTCATTTTCCCTTTCTTTCCTTTCACCTGTTTTTTGAAATTCCCAAACAGAGTAGAAGTATTTATTTCAGGTCCAAGTTACTTGATTCTAAAAGCAGTGAAGGAGACAGGAATATAATTCCTCCATCTCACAGTGTCAGCTTTATAAGTGTTGCTTGCAGCACAATCTTTGATATAATATTTTTGTGATTATAATTGATCAGTCATATGCTTGCTGACAAATAATGTCGAGTTCATTATCCCGTGGGAAGCACTGGTCACGGTCTTGTTGTAGCTATTATATTGTTGATATATTTTTCGTTAAGATTTTTTATGAGAGAGTAATTAAGTTCTATTTTGGATATTATAAAATCTTATGACTGGTGATTGTATTATATTATACTAATATATTAAATACAATAATAATAGATTACTATTTTGTAGTATGATGATGATCATAAGAAAAATGGTTTCTTCTAAAATATATTACTTAACTAATATTTTGTATATAACTAATTAGTGATGAACAATTAATTAAACTTAACAATTCAACAAAAAGAATTTATCTATTCCTATGATTAAAATGATTGAATATTCATCTTTAAATTAATGACTCATCTATTTATATTTATATAATAATAAAATCTTATTTACAGTATTTTAATATTAAAAAAATGATTACATAATTAAATATAATTGGTAGTAAGAATATGAATTGAAATAGAGCACTAACTACATCAAAAAATGTATGGAAATAGTTAATGATGATAATGAGAAAATTATGGTAGTAAGAATATGGATGGAAAGAATATGGAAGTCGAAAGAGGTATGGAAAAATAGCCGAGTGAATCTTTCTCCTAGCAAAACATAACCTTTTGTGATTTTAATTGTATAATAGATTCTTGTCCTAAAATTCGTGTTGAAGGACTAAAAAAGATTCTTCTGTACTTTTATATATAATATAGACAGATGAATAGACTGCACTTAAAATGCTGAAGTACACCATAGAAAAAACTATGTTAAGAAATACATTCTCTAAGTGTGTCGTAAGAATTTTAAATTTTGTGCTGTAACTATGGCTTTCAAGATGATACTCTATTTGGGAAGGAGGGAGCAAATTTTTACCATAAAGACATTTTCAAATGATATCTTACTTTAAATTGTTCTTAAACTAGGTTTAAAAACAGGTGAGATGATTCAGATTTCAATATGAAAAAAAGACAACTTGTCAGAAATTTAGTATGTTAGCAGAATTTTGTTAGCAAGGACAATCTGTGGAGTGAAGGCCTTGCAAGAAAACAATACCAATCAATATCCGTAGCTGTGAAGCAACAGGGACGTCAATAATTTCCTTTTTCCAATTAACTTCAACAATCTCTACTTCCTCATGAGAAATGATAAAAGGAATCAAAGATATGAATTTCTCAGTTGCATTGTGCAAACTAACAACCTGTAAAAAGGAAAATACTTTAGATCATATATTCGTATGCTTGAAATTCTATTTACTATTTACTATTTCCTTTTAGAGAAACGATCAACTAACAATTTACTATTTCAGTAAAAAATGAGTTATGGAATTGGAAAAAAATAAAGGAAAAATGAAAAAGAAAAGGATCTAAACCGACAGTTTCAGCATCCCTGGACTTTAGCTTTAGAGAATTCCTGAAAATGTAACTGACGATGGGGATCTGTAGAACAAACGCAGCAGCAGGTAAATTTAAAAAGACTACGAAATCTACTAAATGTTACATATCAAATCCAACAATTTACAAACAATGTCATTGAGCAACTTCCTCTTGTTTAAAAAGAAAAAATCGGAACAGACGAGGCAAACACTTCTCTTTTGGTGGAAAGGATTTTTGAGTTTAAAACTGAGGAGTTGAAGAATTGATTCTGGAACTAGCTTAATATCAACACAGGCCACATGGCTGGAGCTCATAATCAAAAAAAAATGCAAAAATCTGTTTAATTCTGAAACTAGAAAGCCATGCATTGAGTTGGTAAAAGATCTTCTGAAATATAATTATAAGTTGGCAGCATAAAGTTATTGGAGAAAATCAGTAGCTTCATGCTGATCATGTTCACATGCTACAATTATACATACATGTCTAGCTCATGAGGCCTATTATCAACACTAAATGATCAATTATCCAATGTGACTAGCCTTACAAGTATAATAGTTATATAAGTAAAATATATAAAGCAGAACATGTTGTAGCCTAACATGTTGTAGCCTGTATGCTAAAGAATAAATATGCTAGGATGCTAAACCCTGCATGTTTATTTCATCAGAGTACACAACAAGTAACTGGATGCAGAGAGAAATTGAAGTAACTAAGCAGAGTCAAATATGTGTATACACAAGTGGATTTTATATTAGACAAAGTTCACAAACTAAAAGTAAGCTCACCAAAACAAAAAATGATAAACCACACAAATGAAAGAATTCAAAACACATTGTAAAAGAGAGGGCAGATGGTACCTTTTTGGATTTATTATCTCTGTAGACAGTCTGTCTAAATGGCAGGAATAATGCTGCGTATAAGGCCAGCCTTTTCTGTTCACCCTAAAATTCAGAAGGAGAAAAATTGATATAATCAAAATCTTAGCAAGTAATTTTTAAAGAGGAGAAAGACTGAAAGAAGAGCACACCATATATTTAACCCTCAAGATACTTCACAGACGCAAGGAGTAATACTACTTGAGGCACTAAAAGCTTGCAAAATCTTAGTAAGAAATTACTACACATCCTCGAAAATAATGAAATGGGTAGATAAATAAACATATTTTCAATTCAGATGAAACTAAAAGGATAAATTTGTGATATTATGTAGAAAAGTAGAGAGACAGCAGATCATCTACTAATACACTGTGAGGTAACTAGCAACTTGTGGAATCTGTTAAATCTCGGCAGGGTTACTTGATTGACGCTAAGAATTGTTGTGAATATATTGATAACATAGAGAGGGACAATGTTGAAGAAGAAAATGAGTAAAAAGAAGATTGCGGTGGACATAAGTTGGTGGGGGTTTGATCACATAGGTGCAAAATGTGGACAGTGATTGTTTCATCGTATACCACATAGGTTAAATACATTTTTGGTCACTAAATCAAGGTACAATTTAAATTTTCATTATTGAACTAGATTTTCTTGCAATCAACTCATTCATTGAACTCTGTTTTTTAGAAAACGTCAAAATCCTTCCATACAGTATACTTCTAACCGCAGAAATTTTTTAAAAAAAACATTTTTATTCAGTTTGTCTAAATGGGCATGCCAAATCATAGACAAGCAACACATGATTAGCATTCATGTCACTAAGTTAACTCGCAAGAAGAAAAGAAAAAAAAAGGATGGGAGAGAGAGCTGCACACCAATAACCCAAAACCCAGAACTTCCACAATTAAAATCCCCGACCAAAATCCTTGTTGGATCCTAATTCTCTTTCATTTTCGGTTCCAAGATGATCGTCGGCAATTTCTTCTTCTACTTCTTATTTTGTTTTTTTGTGTTCTCTTTGGAGATTGTTGTCATGATCGAAGAAGACAATGAGCCGGATTTTCAATTGGAGGCCAGGGCTAGGTCTTTGATAGAAAAAGGCGACAAGTATTTGTTTTAAAATCATGATTTTTAGAAACATCTTTGTGGTTGGGTGCTCGGGGATTGTATAACCGTCCGTGGAGAGTGGGATGAGCTCACAGGAGACGGGTCGGACCGACTAATTCTTGCACTCTCTCTAAAGAAACTATCCAGCCAGAGATGGGTGGGAATGCAAGTTGTGATTTATTTGATGGTCAGTTAATAATACTCCTATTTTCTAGTATGAGTCACACTAGGTTGGGTATCCTTATTTTCATCTTGAAAATTCAATATAGATCTCCACCAATCACAGTAAAAGTACATCTCACCTTTTCTTTACAATTTTCTTCATAAACAAATTGGAATTGAAGATAATGAAGGGCGGAAGTGAGAGAGGCAAAATGAGAAATATGCCGGTGAGGTGGTGCAAGTGTTGGTGGAAGAAGAAATTAAAAAAATAAATAAATAAAAACTGAAACACGTGTAATTTGATCTACAAACCTATATAGATGAAAAGAATTTTGTTTAATCTAATTGAATTACATAAATTTATCTAATTTAGCTTTCTCTCTCATCGACGTCACTAAAAAATCCACATAGGCATTGCCACGTAAATTCACCGTTAAAAACTTAACTGGCTTAACGGTTTTATCTTTTTTATAAGAAAAAGATAGTTCAACGAGTTAACTATAAAAAAAATTGAGTTCAATGATAAAAATGTAAATCGGACCTATATCACATTGTAGAGATCTAAAAAGTTTGTCCAGAACATCCACCACCATAGGTCCACAACATAACAGCTAAACCTCTATGGCTCTATCACATTATGATCGATGATTGAAATGACAATGCCATATCATTTTTGGCATTCATTTCTTTTTTAACCAAGACGGTTGAACCAGATGTACAATACAACTATGGTTACTGGGACGGGAAGTAATTTTTATACATTTTATATTAATATACAACATACATTCGGGTATGCATGTAAATATATACATATGCACTCATACATCCTAACAAGGTAATCAACCATGAATAGCTTCATACACTGCGTGGAAATACTCACGGTGAAGGAAGAGCCTCCAATTAACTGCACAAGTCTCCATGCAGCATCTATATAAGTAACGCAAAGCCTAATGGAATGATAGAAGTCAGGGAAAATGGACTAATAGAAAAAACTCATAATGAGAAGCTAAAGTGGGGTTGGGGCCTGGGGGGCACTGAAGTTGTACACAAATACATCTATAAATAAAGAAAAAATATGACTAAAATACAGTTTGTACCCCAAAGTTTGTAGGGTTGCTGAGGTTTGCACCCTAATGTTTGAAACTTATATAACTGCGCCACAAGGTTCTTTTCTCCTAAACAAAATGCACCCTCCAAGGTTTAAACTGGTCAAAATGCACCCCCAAGGTTCTTTTCCGCTAAACAAAATTCACCTTCATTTTTGACCGATTAAAACCTAGAAAAGAACTTTGGGATGCACTTCGATACATTTTAAACATTGAGGTGCAAACCTCAACAACCCTAACTTTGGGGTACAAACTGTATTTTAGTTGAAAAATATTGATGAAACTTGAAGTCAGTAACTTATCCAAAACATGTTTTCCCTGCTATATCAAGAACTCTAGTCAAAGTATTAGCTGGAGACCTAATATTCCTACCATACAGCGAATTAAAAGCACACGTAAATATAGAGGCAAGTCATTCTAAAAGTCAAACTTCGTATCTTTAGGGAAACATCAATAGAGGTAGATGTGACCGAAAAAAACTTCTTTTGATATAAAAGTTCTTTTATTAGAGACAACTAAAAGGCTTAACCGACTTGTATCAGGCCAATGAATATTTCAGAAGAGTGTCATAGATTAGAAGAGAGTTTAAAGTGATACATAAGAACCAGAAACGGAGAGCAGAAGTTTTAAGCCATTAAATATAAATATATTTTTTTATAACAAGCAATTAAATACACAATATATAAATCAGGAGCTGCGAAAAGAGAATCATGTCCTCGTATTAATCAGAATCACAATCAAAAAGGCTTTAGGGGTTTTTTTATAGGTAAAATAACTAACAATCAAAGATGCTATGTTGAACAAGCCAATTAAAAATAAGGGAAAATAAGGAAAGAAACCAAAAAATGCTGTAAACAATGTTCCTGGCTTATTAACATCAAGATGCACTTTAACTGCATCTTCCAGACATGTTAGTAATAGGTAGGCATGTCATTCAATCATGGAACTACAGACTTCTTTCACAAGCACAGATGATTTAACCACAAGTAAAAGCCAATTTGCACCACAAATGACATTATACTTATATACAAAGCACCCATATTAAAGCCCAAAAATTAAAAATAAAAATATAAACAAAAAAGGGAGGATACCCTACTAGAAAAATGCAGACCTATCATGTCCTTCTGGGCTTGGAGGCTCAAAATTAGGAGGAGGACTGAAGACAACCCCGAATAACAACAGCTTAGAAAGGTAAGTCATCGCTTTAACCGGTTGATTGCCAGATATCATAAGATCTATCTGTACAATGGAAGAACAATGAGACCAACAAGAACGAATAATCAATTCAGGATAAATAATGGAACAATATGTGTCATAAATAAGCTAGAAACATATATACATAAATGACATTTAGTCCAGCCTATGTAACCATGTCATATTAGCTGGGCAATTACATACTTCATGACCAATGCGTTCTCTGCTAACTTTTTCTGCAATAGCATCTTTCACATCATCTTCAGAAGCAGCCTTTTTTAGCTCTTCATCTAGTATAAATTCAAATCTCGCACCTGAAACACAATTCAGGTACAAATCAATATGATGAGCTAATGCCACACAAAAAGTTTAAAGTAGATCCTGCGAATGGAAGAAAGGTATATAACACCCAAAAAGCGAAAAAATTATGGGAATAGCAATGTTCAATACACCTATTCAAGCCAAAAAAAAAAAGACGAGCATAGGCAGTTAAGCTTCATGACTATTTGGAATCTATCTCTATACAGCAGTATACAAGAACCTGAGCAAGTTGGGCTACGCTTCTTTACCAAGCATTACTATATGAGCCATAGTACAGCTTCTAGACTTAGAACGTCAAACCATTTTTTAGCAACAAACCTCACAAAGAGGGTCGCAGTGACCAGACCCGGGCGACTGTTAGCAAAAACACAGGTCTGCTAGAAAAACCACTGAATTAATAGGTACGCAGTTGTATTTTCCCAATTTACAGTTATTAAATGATAAATAGAAGAAAGCCTGGATATGAAATCAAAACTCAACATGATGGATTTCTGGTGCAACAGTTACAAAATATTTATCCTTTATTTTTATAAAGAAAAAATGTGTTACTTCATAAAAATGGACTTGGAATGAATAATATATAATGAGACTATTACACATAAGCTAAAAAAGAAGAACATATACAATAAGAACCCTTCGATTTTTATTTAGATTTTTTTATAACCTTTGAAACTCAGCTTTCAAACTATCTCAAGATCTTATGTCAATCACATAAAAAAACAACTCCAAAAAGTAGTGAAGTTTATTTTTCCCTTTACTTGAGTGATTCTTTCTAACAAAAAACCCAAGCCTCCAAAAAGTTTTTTCAGATTATATAACACCCTAGTTCTGTATCGAAAGATATGGAAAAAATTTGTCTGTATATAAAGAATTAACTTACTAACAATAGTACCTTCAGTCATGACCTTTTGGGTGAGTATGTGGTGGGCTAAAATGACTCAAGAAGATATTATTGGGCCAGAGGTGTTATTTGAATGGATTTGATTCGATTCGGACTTGGGATTTAACCCGAGATTTATTCCGGACTCGAATTTGACTCGAGTTGTTTCATATGGTATCAGAGTCGACTCTCGAAAGCTCGGGTCGGATCTTTCGATGGGGTTGCCGGAAGTGGGGACACAAAAGCTGGTGGTGTTATCCCACAATGGAGGGAGGAAGGTCTGAAGGTGGGGACACGAAACCAGCCGGTATTATCCCACAATGGCTAGAGGCAAAGATTTGTTGACCGTGTGTGTTATCGGTTCTGACGGGGATGTTAGAAATTTAAGTGGGGGAGTTTGTAACCCCAATCCCGCATCAAAAGATATGAGAAAAAATTGTCTTTATATAAGGAATTAAATTAATAACAATAGTACATTCAGTCCTGACCTTTTGGATGAGTCTGTGGTAGGCTAAGATGACCTAAAAATATACTATTGGGCAAGTAGTTTAAAGCCTTATTTGGATGGATTTGGTTCGATTCGGATTTAAATTTAACCCAAAATTTATTACGGACTCGGGATTTGACCCGAGTTGTTTCAAATTAGATGATAAACAAACCTCTACTACTCTTGATCTCTTATACTACTTCACTAATCACACTAACTAACACCCAATGGCTTAACCTACACCTACATATCCATGCACATGCCATGTAAAAGATGTAACAAAAGATACTCTACTTTTCAAGTAATTAACCAAATTGTCCTAGGGTTGGGCTTAACAATATGCACATTGAATCCGCTTACATCAGTTCGTAAAAAGTCATTTCTAAATCAGATATAATTTCAAGGGTTCTTTTTGATTTCTTCATGCAATATTTACTCACTAGACTCAACAACAAAGATCTTAGATAAGGTTTCCTGCTGACATCAGAACTTCTGCTCACAAAATCATGGCAAAAACAACATTAAGACTAGGATTACAAGGTCCTGTATAAAGTGAAGATTTTAAGATGGTATGTAAAGGCACAATCTACACACACACACACAAAAGAGAAGAAGTAACTTTGGTAAAGCTAGATGGCTATATCAAAGAATGATAAGAGTAGGAATACCTTATAGCCAAAAGCTACTCACTATGACCATTAATCCTATGCCCACGTTAGATTTTTATTTAAACTATATTAGCAAGGCAATTAGAGTACAATTCAACTGTAAAATATAGCGCACCGGTCAACTTTACAAAAACAAAAATTAAGGCAGAATGATTAAAAGAAACAAACACCATTATAGAAGATAGTAAAAAGCTTCTGGGACTTGAAATTATCTTTATCAAGTCTGGCTAGAAATAGTGAAATACTTGATCTTAAGAAAACTTGTAGGCTCATATATTTATTTTGTGTTTTAAGAAGCACGTTTAAAGCATGACATAATAATGAATCAAGCAACTGTAAAAAGGGAACTGCAAATACCAAAACGTATAGCTCGAATAACTCGTAAGGGATCATCCAAAAAAGTCTCCCTTGGAGGTAAAGGGGTCACTATCTTTCCAGACCTCAGATCTGCAATGCCTGGATCAGATTGAACACAAACAACTATATCAGTGCTGGAAGTTGAGACTAATTTAAACTTGCAAGCTGATTTGAAATGTATAAGAGATTTATGTAGAAGCAAATGAAGGCTCATGCGAACCTCTTCCAGTAAAATCTTCAACAGAACTACTATTAATATTGTAAAACAAGCTGTCAAAAAAAGAGAAAAATAAAGATCAATAACTATTACGCTCTGCCCAAAGTATATGATAGAGTAATAACTGAGCAATTGCTCTCACTTGCCAATTTTTAAACTATCACATATTGATTACAATAAGCATTAATAGCAAAACAAAATACCTATTAATGGTTAAATCTCTTCGATATGCATCTTCTTCTGCAGTACCAAATCTCTGCAACACATCAATTAAAGAGCGTGTATATAGTCAACATCCTTCATTAAACAGGTGATCAACAAGTAACCAATAAGTATAACAATAATGAATACAATGTAAATGTGAGTGCAAAACGTTATTAGCAAAATTAAATTACAAAACCAATTATTCGAAGTACTAACAAAGCTGTTTGGAACGACCTAAAGTTGGGGCTTAGGTAGACACCTCCAGGCAAAAAGACAAACCAGCAACATTTCCATGCTAAAAGAATTAGCTCTCATTGTTATAATGTAAGCATCAGGTAACTTCTACCCATCTAGAAAGCAAAGTGAATATACAAAATTAAATCCCCATGAAGTTGGAGGCTTGGAGCCGTTAAGTACAGTTACGAAACCACCAACCCTCATATAAGTTAGATTAGTCAAAACTGAAAAGAGTAACCTGAAAAAGGGAACTCTCAACATAAAAATCTCTCTGAATGACCACAAATGGTTAAATTATAAATCATGCTTGTCAAACCACCTCGAAGATGCCCCCTTCAAGGCAACCTTGGACAACCTTTCATTGTGAAAGGCCACAGAGTTACTAATGTAGGACAAGCATGAGTGTGCAGAAATGACGGCAGCAAGAAAACATCAGATCTGGTTTCTGTAACCCTTGCAAGGAATTCACTATCCTGCAGGCCATAAATGCTAGTTCTGAAAAAATTTACAGTTTTTGCTAGCAACGAAGAGCTTTACTCAATAATAACTTAATTTTACAGATATCTAGATTACATCGTGACACCATCTATACCTAAAAAAAATGTTTTACCAAAGACAAAAGGCCAAGTAAATAAATACCAAAAATAATCAATTACCCAAGAGCATTGGACTGCCCAGTTGCCAGTTCCTACTTGATTTAACCCATTTTCCCCCAAGTTTAACTACGTAATATCTAAAAAACAATGTAAGCCAAAGCCCATAGGTGTCTACACTATAGATGATGTTCTCCTATATCAAGTAGCAAGCCTCTTCTCCGCCTCTGCTATGGTCTAAGTCAAGTCATTGGTAATAATTAACATCAGTAAATAAACAGCCAAAATAACCCAGCTCCACAAAATCAAAATGCAACTCATGGTGCTCCACCTAAAGAATGTTTCCTGATACATAATTCAATAAACAATATTGGTAAATGTAACATATCTTGGCCAATTTCTGTACAAATAAGATCAATCGTGTGACAACATTTTAAAAAGACTTTTCTTACACATTATATATCAAGTTACTTCTCCAAAACTAAACCTCGTGATTAACTTAACAATGAAACAAGGCTTCACTGGATGCTACATAACCAAAATTCATAAGAACATAAGAACTTTAGACTATTGATTGCTGAGATAATTGTGTACCATTGTAGGAATGCGGCTATTCTCACAGTAGTCTTCAGATCTTAAATTAACAAAATCAATCCATACATCATAGAGGCGCATCCTTGCAGTTTCCAAGTGTTTGGACTGGTCTGGATTGCTGAAACGTTAACAAATAATGATATATTAGTTAGAAAAATCTACTATAACCCCAACTCTGAGAACATACAGCAACAGCAGCATTTGTAAGCTTATGGGAACAAGTAGGGAAAAAAATATCAAGTATAACTCCTACAAGAGGCAATTGTCCAGACATTCAAAATTCCTTCACTTCAACATGGTATAAGGCACAAGGCTTTCTAAGGATGGGATGAAATTGCTCCTATCTTGATGATTTGAATTATCGTCAAAGGCTTAAACTAAAATGAAGAAGTTAAGTAATTTTAGTTAAATTATGTAACAAGGAAGGACACTTAATAGTATGATACCAAACCCAAGTAGGTAAGATAGTATGAACTTGAACACTTAATATGCAAGGTAGGACCCAAACCTAAGCTTAAGCTTTGAGGTCAAATTTGGTTCAACATTGTGTACTAAGGCCTTCATTCATGAACTCGCATCTCCCCAACAAAGAAGATGAAAAAAAGGAAAAAGCAGAAGAAAAGATATTAACTGAAGGGGGAGAAAAAGGAAAGCCATCTTAGTCTCTTTAAAGTTTAAATCAAACACTAAGTCTAGTTGAGACATTTTCAAATTCAAAATTGATATAGACTCTTTTAAATTTAGAATATTGTAAACTATCTAAAAAGTACTTCATTGTTTTATAATTTTAAAGGAATCCCATCAATTTTTAGAAAATATCCCAAGTTGACTACTTGTTCCAAAAGTAAATAATGAACTTATATTTTTGAACCGGGAAATACATAATTTGGAGAAAAATAAAGTGACAACACAAACAAAATTTCCAAATATTAAAATCAAGTAAAAGTAAAAGATTCTACCTCTGAATGACAGCAATTCCATGGGACTCTTCCCCCGTATGTATTAGGTATTCATCGAGTTTTTCACAAAACTCTCTACCCAACATGTTGTCAAGAGCAATATCAATATCATAACATTCTTTGCCTAGAAGCTGCAACAAGATTAATCAAAATAACATACACAGGATGAAGGAAAACTGTAAAAAAAAGGAAATAATAAGAACTCAACCACCTAAAATAAATAGGAAGACTTTTCTAATAAAATGACATAAAATTATGTATAAATCCCTTTGAAATTACTTCTATTCTTAGAAAATAGAAAGAATTCAAGTCATTCATCTTTTGCCCATTCATATCTATTCCAACCAAGTAAAATAGTAGAATTCTAAACAGATTTCTGAGCAATCAACTGAGAAATGGCTGTTAAAGCAATTCCTCAAACAGGTTGCCACTAGCCAGCCACAAACAGTTATCCATAGCAATAAAAATATGGTTCTGCAAATAATTAATAATAACAAAATAAAAAACAATCAGTTTCAAGTAAACATCTTTTCGTGTAGATATGCAATCGGGCATGTCACAATAATATACATGTACGTACGTTTAGTAATATATTTCGAAATCAGTATCCAAAAACCTTTTATACCTATTCCCAAATTTTCAATTAAAAGATTTGCACGTTAATTTTTCCATGGGCATGGGCACTTTCTCAAGGCCAGAATAATTTTTGAAGTTGAACTCATACCAGGAAATCAGAAAAGAATCATAAAAAGTATAATTTGGACCTCAATATACATATATGCTTGTCCCTTTGACATAAACACACCTTGTCGCGGACCCAACCTCCGGCGACACGGAGTTGAGTATGGAGATTGAAATGGCGAAGAACTTGAAGCAGACGATCGAATATTTGCCTCTCCTTGTCCGTCAAATCAATGTTTTCTCTCACTTCTACGGCCGGTGGAGATGCTGATGGCGTGGTTGAGGGAGACATTGTTCGGTATGAACTGCGAAACCCTAAAGGGATTTTGGGTTTAGGGATAATGAATGAGAATTTGGGGAGACAGAAAGTAGGAGGGCAGGGGTTTAAGAAGAAAGGAATATAGCGAGGAGTGAATAGGCGGCAAGTGGTGAGAGCAAATTTCATTCTTTGTTTGGTCTTTCATTTGGGGTTGGTTCTATTAGAGCACTAGTTGGTTAGCCAGCCGGTCCAAATAGGCTCCACTCGATTCGGGTGTTTAAAGGGTAGGTTTAATTATGAGCATTTATATTTTGTGAGTTCACTTTTGGAGTGTTGAGCTTGTATTCCAAACTATTAAAATAAGTTGAGTTTAAAATAAATTATTTATAAATGAATAAAAAATGTAATTGCGTTTGGTGGATTTAGAATGTGACGCTCCCAAAATAGGTTTACACAATCAATTTTGAGTCGTCAAATACATTGTATAAAATCCAAATACAAACTTCTTATATACAACTAGTAATTGTCGTGTAAAATATGGCAAAACATAAGCTATGAGTTTCAATATAAATATTATCTAGTAGACAATATACAAACTCAAATAAAGTTCTCATTACAATTATTGTCACACTGTTTTATAGAATAATGAGAATTACTATAGTAACCATCTTGGACCATCACTCCATTCCCCGGCTAGTCTCATCTATATTCTCGTTTTCTGAAGAGAACAATGAAAAAAAAGGTGAGCTCAACTAGCCCAGTAAAGAATATTATAACTAAGATAATGTAGAATAAATTATTTTTAGTCCTCAACAGTGAGAAATCTAATAGAACACAATAGACAACAAGTTTTAGATTAACAACTGCAGCGGAACAAGCAATCCATTAGAAAAGACAAGTAGAGCGCGATGTTTACTATCTTCTATGATTTAAAAGTCCATCATCAATATTTTATCTCTGTAACACCAATCAATAAATATTTCAAATCAACGAATTATCCGTGCACTCAGGCCAAGGATGTTCGTTAGTATCACCAGTGGACTGGCCAAAGAGGACTTTCACCACAAACCTTTGTTTGTAACATTAAAGGTCATGATTATACCAATACACAATTTATGGTCATAATCATACCAATAAACCGTCCATCTTTGCATTGCGTGTCAAAGATGACTTTCACCACAATATAAGCATTAGGATGATGACAACGATATAAAGAATGAATCAAGTGAGATCAAGGATAAATATTAGATATTATAATTTAATTTATCCAGAGTTAAAGAATGTCCAAATTGTCAACATGATCACCAATTGTGGACTAAAATTTAACAATGATATTTAGGATTCAAATTTGATGAATAGTACCCGACATGAATAGTATCCCAGATGAATAGATTGGAATTTAATAAGAAAGTTCAGAACAATATTCCAATGAAATGATATTAGATGAAGTGCAAATTATTAAGAATATTATACTAATTATTTCAAGAATTATAGAATAAATACTTATCATAGTAAGTTTAAAATTAGAAATATAAAATGAAATAATATCACTTACATAATATGAAGTACTAGCTGGGTCCCGTGCCTCCGGCACTGTATGGGCAGTGAAATTTATCTCAAACTTAGAACAGCCCAGATGATTTATTAAGTGAGCGAGAAATTCAAAATCATTATTAGATAGAGTAGATAGATAGATGTATTTTATTAGATAGATGTATGGACGGTGGGATTTATCTCAAACTTTGGACGGCCCAGATGATTTATTGAGTGAGCGGAAAATTCAAAATCATTTGTATTTTATCAGATAGATGAAAGAAAATAATATCCCTTACGAGTATTGAAAGAAAATAGCATCCTTTACCTGAGTAGAGAACTAGATGTTGTGGTATATGTGGGAGATTATCGTGAGGAAATCTTACACTATAAGCTACACTCAAAATATATTTATACTCAAAAGAAATAAGCACAATCTTATAGAAGAAGAATTTCTGATATTGTGATGGTGTATTTTTCATCGTCTGAATATGTATCCTTTTATAAGCGAAGTTGGGAGACATCTATATAATAAAACAGAGCGGCTTCAACAAACAACGGTCGTGATTAAAATTTTATCATCCAATGGCTCAAATTTAATCTCAATTATTTCATTTCACAAAAAACATTCCTATACCTTTACTCAATTCAAAAATATCCAATTCAAAAATTCCCCATGCACTCTGCCCCAAGTCCCGCCTTATACTTCTGCCACTTCTCATATCGCCTTCTCCTTATCCCAATTTTTCTTTCATTTTGAGGAGAGAGAATACAAATACAAATATTTCCCCCAAAATCAAATACAGTAAGCAAAGATTTCCCCCAAAATCAAGCCTTTTTCGGATCACTATTGCAGGAGATTCTTCATTTTCGATCACTATTGCAGCAAGCATCAAGGTTCTTTTTTCTATCTAATTTTAATTTCTGGTGGGTATTTGAAGAAAATAGGGTTTTTTTCTGCTGGGTTTTTTTCTGTTCTTATTTTTCCTGTTTCATTTTGTTCTTATTTTTTTCTGTTTCATTCTCGATTTCCCCCAAAATCAAGCCTTTTCAGATCACTATTAAAGGGGATTCTTCATTTTCGATCACTATCGCAGCAAGCATCAAGGTTCTTTTCTCTATCTGATTTTAATTTCTGGTGGGTATTTGAAAAAGAGAGGGTTTTTTCTGGTGGGTTTGTGATTATGAATTGATCTTCTTTTTTCTTATGTGTTTTTATTTTTCTTGTTTCATTTTGTTTTAGTTTGAATTTTTTGTCGTAGGAAATTTCCACTCAAGGGTTTTATCCGTTTCTGTTTCTCTTTGGTATGGGTTTGATTAGCGTGTGATGCATCCGGTGTCGAAATGTTATACATGCCATCGAAATATGTATGGCGGATGAGTTTTTACCTTTTATGTGTACATGCCTTTGTTTTTAGTTGCAAATGGGAGATGAAGTTGAAATTATTTGTTTCACTCTTTTACTTATATCATAAAAAACATTCTCATACCTTTGAATCTAGAACTTGTGCATTTGGTTGGCCCAAAACTTTGCATAAGTAGCATACACGAGATTTTAACCTTTGATAAGTATGGGATAGAGTGAAGAAAGCTTGAACTAAGCCCCATGTGTTTGGCATATTTGAACTAAGTCTCATGTATTTGGTTAAACTAACTTATTTTAAAATGACTTATAAGTCACAAATAGTTACGTAATTTTTTGACTTAAAAACTAACTTATAAGTTAAAAAATAAGTACCTTCTAAATACTCAAACAATGATAACTGACTTATAAATTAGTTTGACCAACTTATAAGTAATGACTATCGAACACCCCTTTAGTTATAATATTGCAATTGGTAATTCCCAAGTCACAATTAACATATGTATTTTTTTTTTGTTGGTGTGTTTTGAAAATTCCTTTCGCTCTTTTTTTGTTTAATCATTACATTTCTTCAAGATTTTTTCAATTATACAGTGCCTTCAGGCACGGGTTATTGCTAGTATTTTCTTAATTTACGGATCTTAAGCCAATGATTACAATTTCTTTAGCACCACGGCTTAGGCAATTTTTTAAGATTGTGACCCATGGGAAAAATAAGTTACAGGTTCACGGAGGAAAACAAATTACCAGTGTGCAAGGGACTTTAAGCAAAACACATGTTTTGAAAATTTTGTTATCAAGGCCACCTTTAGGAAAAATTCCTAATCTGCTAAAGAAATGAAAAGAAGATTCGTCCTTTGAAAGAAATTCAACAAGTGAGGCCCATCACCATCAAAGTTACCTTACTTAGAAGGCATGGCAAATGAGGGGCCATTCCTTCAAAAATGAATTCATCCTCCGCCAACTTTAAGAAACACACCATTTTTGAAAAGGTGAAACAAAATAACTACCAGTAAAATATATATTAATATAATATAATAATATTACTATTAAAAAGTCATTTGATATATATTATCAGATAAACTATACTGTAGTATTATAATAATATACTTGAAGGAATATTTTATCGAAGAAGGTAATTATGGTTCAATAGAAAAATATGTCAACCTTACAACAAACGCTTTATGACAAACCCCTCTATCTATATCAAAAATTGAATAAATAGTATAGACACTCAAAATTTTGTATTCCTGTTACTAACCATGAAGGAGGGCAGAATCATCTTTTATCTTATAGAGACAACCCTGGAAGTCTAAAAAATCAAATCAAACCCCGGCGACAACCCCGGGAGATCAAATCAAAACCTCAAAGACAACCCTGAGAGATCAAATCCAACCCCGAAGATAACCCCGGGAGAGCAAGTTCAACCCCGACGACAACCCCGAGAGATCAAATCAAACCCCAGAGACAACCCCGAGAGATCAAGTTTAAACCTTGTGACAACCCCGAGAAAGATCAAACCAACCTCAGAGACAACCCTGGAAAAAACAGCTACAACTGCATCTAACCTGGAACCAACTCGGGAAGGGCAAAATAATAATTTTGTCAACTCAACATCAATTCAGCCCAAATAACTACAAAAGAAGTCATGCCGAACCATAACATCAATCCCGAGTGAAAACAACACAAGACAGCTCAACGGATGGACTGCGAAGACTCGAAGATCTGGTCATAGACCCATCATCCCGGATTCAAAAAATGTCAAATCACATGTCATTGTGTAGCTATCGTCAAGGGCTTTCTGGAAAGGTACAACACGCCTCTATCAGATCCTCGAATTGAAAGTTATGAATATTCGAACGGACAACGCGTTGGCCCAAGTACACGTACTTCGAGACAACAAGACTCACGGGGCCCGGGCCCACCCGATCAGTCGGAGGTAGACCCGCAGCTACTTTGGTCTATAAATAGACCCCCCCCCCCCATCAGCTAAAAAAGAAAGAAAAAAAGGAAAAAAGAGATAATTTTGTCCATTTCAGCTCTTAACCCCTCCTATAGTACTCCAAACTTCAATATTATTCTTTCTAAACACTTGTATACATATATTCTACGACATATCAAATTTTAATCGGTGAAAACTGAGTTTTCAAGCTCCAAAAGCAGTCTGAAGCCTTCTTTGTAGCACACTATAAGATTTTTTCAGATTTAAAGCTTTCTACTTTAATATATATACACACACACACACACACACACATATATATATGCTTAAATCGAACCGTTGAGTCAGGATCGATTATCTGTGGCTTTTACTTGCTTTCATATATATATATATATATATAAATATTTATATATGTGACGCCCCCAAAATCGGTATACATCACCTATTCTGAGTCGCCAAATACATGGTACAAAATTCAAATACAACTTAATTATACAACAATCTTGTAAAATACGACTAAACATATGCTGTGAGTTTTAATACAAATATTGTCATCTAGACAATATACAAACTCAATGGGGTCCTCATTACATTTATTATCACACTATTTTATAGAATAGTTAGGATTACTAATGCTATTATGTGGACCATCACTCCGTTCCCCGACTAGTCCCTGCTACGTTCTCATTTCCTGAAGAGAACAATGAAAGCAAAAGGGTGAGCTCAACTAGCCCACTAAGAAATATTATGACTAAGATAATGCAGAATAAATTATCATTAACCTTCAACAGTGTTAAACTGATAAAATATAACAAACATCAAGTTTAACTGCAGCGGAACAAGCAATTCATTAGAAGAGTTAAGTAGAGAATAAAATCTACTATCTTTTATGATTTAAAAGGTTTTTCATGACTTTTATCGCTGAGACTCATCTTAATAAATAATCCACATCATCCCTGCACTACGGCCAAGGATATTCATTAGTATCACAACCACAAATTATCCATGCACCACAGCCGATGATATTCGTGTATTCATTAATGGTCATGATCATGCCAACAACTGTCCATCAATGCACTACGGGTCAATGAGGACTTTTTTCACATCATTTGTAATATTACGGTCATGATTACACCGAATAATCCCTGGTCATAATCATATCAAGTCCATCTATGCACTACAGGCCACATATGACTTTCAACATAATAAAAATATGAGGATGATGACAATGATATAAGAATTCAATAAAACAAGTTTAAGAATTAATTTATCCAGGAACTAATAATGTCCAAATTGTCAACATGATACTTCTTTGTAGAGTAACACTCAAGAATGCTCAGAAGAATATTTTCATAAAAAGATACTGGATGAAGCGCAAATATCAAGGATATTCCACTAATTTTATGGAGTATAGAAGTCAAAACTTTAACCAACTGAGTATAATAAAGAATGGAATAACAAAAGAAATCACTAGGTATGCGATAGACAGCACAGACAGGTTATTCCAACAAAATAATAAATAATGGAACCAGGTCATACGTAAACGCACCGACAGGATATTCCAACAGAATAATAAACAACGGAACCAGGTCATAAGTAAACGCACAAACAGGATGTTCCAACAGAATAATAAAGAATGGAATAACAAAAGAATTTTACCAATAAGAAAGAAGGAATACCCCTAACGAGTACAACAAATAATATCCCTTACCGTAAAAGAAGAGTATTTTGACTGGTAGGGCGAGGATATACTTAAAGAAAACTCAAAGAATATGAGAGGAATTATCCTACTCATGATTTGGAGTTGGCAGCAGTCATTTTCGCGTTGAAGATTTGGAGACACTACCTGTATGGGGAGAAAGTGGAGATCTATACAGATCATAAAAGCCTCAAATATTTCATCACCCAAAAGGAACTCAACATGCGGCAACGACGTTGGCTCGAGCTGTTGAAAGATTATGATCACACCATCCAATATCATCCTTTAAAAGCAAACGTGGTAGCTGACGCATTAAGTAGAAGATCATATGCGGGTACGAGTGCAATGTTGTTAACACAAAGGTCCATTTTTTATGACTTGCAAAGGATGGAGATAGAGATGAAGGCTCCAAGTACCCACGTGATGATATCAAACATGCGAGTAGAACCGACTTTAATCGATAAAGTTAAAGTTGCTCAAGCTACGGACATGGAGCTGATGCGTATGAAGAAGAAAGTGCAAGAAGGTGCTATTCCAGAAGCAAGAATCGATGAAGAAGGAATACTTTGAGTAAACTCCAGACTTTGTGTTCCTAACGATTCTGACTTGAAAATGTATCATGATCTTCGACATACATTTTGGTGGAGCAATATGAAAAGAGTGATCGCGAAGTTTATCTCGAGGTGTTTAACTTGTCAACGTGTAAAGGCGGAGTATCAAATGCCAAAGGGTCCATTACAACCACTTGAGATTCTGAAATGGAAGTGGGAACACATTACTATGGATTTCGTTACGGGTCTTCCCAAGGTTTCTCAAGGCATAGATGTGATTTGGGTTATTGTTGATAGATTAACCAAGTCTGCCAATTTCTTGCCCATACGTGAGACTTATTCCCTTGAACGTCTTGATAGTATGTACGTGAACGAGATTGTGAGATTGCACGGCATGCCAGTATCCATAGTTTAGGATTGTGACCCAAGATTCACTTCACGATTTTGGGTTAGCTTACAGAAAGCTATGGGCACGGATTTACGATTCAGTTCGGCATACTATCCTCAAACGGACGGACAATCAAAGAGGACTATTCAAACTCTTGAAGATCTATTAAGACTCTGTGTCCTAGATCTCAAAGGGAGTTGGGATAAGTACCTACCATTGATGAAATTCTCCTGCAACAACTGTTATCAGGCGAGCATAGGTGTGGCTCCATTTGAGGCGTTGTATGGAAGAAAATGTCGTTCTCCAGTATGCTGGGACGAGGTGGGTGAAGCAACGTTGTTGGGACCAAAGTTTGTACGAATGACTACAGAGAAGATCCAAACGATTCAACAACGTAAATAAACGGCACAGGATCGACAAAAGAGTTATGCGGATCTTCATCGGAAGGACGTGGAATTTAATATTGGGGATCATGTATTGTTACGTGTTGCACCATGAAAAGGAGTTATAAGATTTGGGAAGAGAGGAAAGCTCAATCCAAGATTTGTTGGTCCATTTGAGATTCTTGACCGAATAGGAAATGTGGCCTATAGACTCGCATTACTTCCAAGTATGTCTCGTGTTCATAATGTTTTTCACATATCTATGCTTCGTAAATATGTTAAAGACCCGAACCACATTATTGAGTTAGAACCAAACGAGATAGCTGAAGATTTAACGTACGAGAAGGTACCTGTTAAGATCTTGGATAGGAAAGAGCATGTCCTACGCACGAAGGTTATACCACAAGTTAAAGTTTTGTGGAGAAATCATGCTATTGAAGAGATGATCTGGGAGTTGGAATCAGAAATGAAAGCGAGGTATCCTCACCTTTTCAAAACACCAGGTACGCACGTCAATTTCGAGGACGAAATTTCATAAGGAGGGGAGGTTGTAAGACCCCAACTTTTTAATGAATAAAATCAAATTTTCTTTATTTATTATTGTGAATAATAAGGTATTAATTTGATATAATAAGCAAGTGGTTATAAAATATTCATTTTGTCGGTGGAATATTCTTTCTGTCGGGGAATATTCGTACGACGGCGCAACCAATTGTGGGCCCCATAACGGATAACGGTAGAATGAAGAAAACTACAAAATTGAATAACGTCGTAGTTGTTACCGTTAACACTGTTGGAATACCCAGAGGTTAAAGTAAAGTAATACGCATTGTTGCACAGTTGCATACGGTATTGCACAGTATTGTTGAATTATTGATCCTTACGTAAGAAGGCACTACTCAATAATTGTCACAGTAGTTACTCTTCAATATTTTATTTTATTGATTCAATAATTATTGCATTGATATTTTATATTATTGTTGTTTCAATTATCATCACTGCACAGTATCTCCTTTATCAGATCAGTAATTCAGATTATTTGGAATAATATTATTAGATAACATTATTGACAATGTCTAGAAAGTTATGTCAAGGAGAGGTTTGGTCACCTAATTACGCGCCAGTAAGGAGAAATCCTTATTGGAAAGCCCCCTCTTTCTTGGGAACAGTTTGGTTGTCATAAATGTGATTCTGTAATATTATTTGTGAATAACTAATCATTGATTCATATGATAAGGAAATATTTATTTTATGTGGATATAAATGATGGATTTATTTATGTGGTTATAAATGAATGAATTAATGTTGAGGTGTTTTATTAGTATTTTGTCGGATTGGAGGTATTAAAAATCAAACCAGTGTTTTTTAAGATATATTGCGGGAATTATAATTTTTAATCCGACCGTTGGATCGTTGTAATTTTTGGATATGTTATACATATATAAGTCGAGTATATGTCCACAAATTTTGAACCGTTAAAAATGAACGTATGATTTGTTATGAATTTTAAGAGGTGGCTAATTTGGAAATCAGGTTATAAATCATTTTGGTGGAAAATTCTAGAATTGGTGGGCCCCACTATTGGTTGGTGAAGAAATGTGCTGAGATTTTTATTCAAATGTGGTGGGTGGGAATAGTAGCAGGTAAAGCCATCAGGTTGCAGGTTAAGTCTGCTTCGGCATGATAACATTTTCCTATAAATAGAGGGCTAAGTTAGAATTGAAAATCACACCAGAAACAAGTTTTCTCTCTTTCTCTCTCTAGATTATTGAGTGTATTTTGTGAGTATTTAGATACTTTGTGAGTTTCTGTTAATCAGTGCAAGTTTCCTTCACCCTTATACCAATATTCCGATCAGAAGTACTGATATTTTGAGGTAAGGGATATTATCTTCTTCTTAAATGATATTTTCATCAATATCATTATGCCGAAATATTGGTATGAATTTTTTTTCAAATTTAGAACTTTTTGTGTCGGGGTTACTATTTACGTATACGGCACTATTCACGAATACAACACTATTCACCTAAAATGAAATTTTATTCTTTTTGTCCAAGTTGTCTATTATGGTTACTATCTTTGATTGTGTTCATGTTTTAATCATTATTTTTGAATTCTGCTTCAAAATTGGTTATTTCGGAATATTATTGAACTTGGATAAACTGTAATACGAATCCTTAATATTTGATCTGTTATCTCACCGGATTCGTTTTCTTTAAAATATTTTTCATCATCCTCAGTCCTAAATGATGATACAAATGAATATTTTTGGCCTGTAGTGCAAAGATGAATGATTACCTAATGAATATCTTTGGCCCGTAGTGCAAAGATGAACAGGTGTTGAGATGAATATGACCAACTGGTGATACAAATGAATATCTTTGGCTTGTAGTGCAAAGATGAATATTTGATTCAAGATGTATATTGATTGATGTTACAGGGATAAAATATTGATGATGGACTTTTAAATCTTAGAAGATAGTAGAATTCTTTCTCTACTTGACTCTTTTAATGGATTGTTGTTTTCCGCTGCAGTTGTTGATCTAAAACTTGTTGTCTATTATATTTTATCAGATTATTCCCTGTTGAAGACTAATGATAATTTGTTGTATATTATCTTAGTCATAATATTCTTTACTGGGCTAGTTGAGCTCACCTTTTTGTTCTATTTTTCTTCTCAGGAGGTGAAAACATAGCAGGAACTAGTCGGGGTACGGAGTGATGGTTCTAGAAAGTTGTTTTAGCAGTCCTCACTATTTTTAAAATAGTGTATCAATAATTGTAATAAGGACTCCTTTTGAGTTTTTATACTCTCTATTTGTATTTAAACTCACAGTTTAATGAAATTGTATTTGTTTCTGTACCATGTATTTGGCCACTCAGAATAGGTGATGTATACCTATTTTGGGGTCGTCACATTCTATACCTAAGCCTATGTCCCACAAGTTGGTACCTAGGGCATTATCCTGGGCATACTTCTCTTTTGATACTAATTCAAAACAATATCAGCACCTTAAAATTCCACATCACCATCTTCTGTTTTACCGATGAGAGTTTGATAATATGTTGGAAACAGATGGGGTGTGGCGTCCATATAAGTTGTTTAATAGACGTTTGTCTTGAGATTTTTTTGAGGCAAGGTTAGGTGGAGCTGCTCGTATACCATTGATACATTACGACATTGTTGAGTTCCAAATGCTTGACAGATTTATGAGGCAATTTGGATATTTGCAGTCGTATCCATCTAATGCTGAAAATATGGTGGAATTGCGGAAGGAACATAAATTATTTGAGAGAATAAATTTTGAAAACCATAGGGCCAACCATATTCGATTGTGGGATGCATACATAGAGAGTTTAGAAGGACAAGTGTTGGAGGCTTTGCAACATACAACTACCAAGGAGTATATGACATGGTATAGAAAAATTACTCGACGACGGGTACCCCATACTCGACCCTTTTGGGCGTCAAGGGGAAGATTATGAGCCACAAGTATTCATTGACCAATATATGGCTGTAAACACCGTAAGTAGATCAATTTATAATATTTATAAAAAAATTTATTTTTTTAACTGATTATCTTATTTTATTAATATAATTTTTTTATTAAATTGTAGATTGAGAGTGCAAAAGCTATATTTGAAAAGTTATTGTCAATTGGACATCCACCTGAGTTTAGAACCATGTATGACACATGGTTCAATACATTATACCAGCCGTTCATGAATGACTGTAGAGGGGTTCCAATCAATCAAAATCCAACGCAACCTCAAGTTGGGCAGATGAAGATTGACATGACAGGATCCCAACCTACAGTTAGGCAGATGGAGATTGACATGACAGGATCCCAACCTACAGTTCAAGAGACTCAGCCTAGCGTCGGCCCTTCTACTCGTCATAGTAAGAAAGTGCCAGCTATAAGGATGGAGGGAACAAAGCACACTCACTTTTTCAAATACGTAAAGATGGAAAAAATCAATTGGCTAAATCATCATTGGTTTAGTCCAACTCACGACCGATCAGACTTTCCTCATAGCCATCCCAAAGGTCTGTACAAGTTTGAATTTAAAGATGTTAACTGTTTGAGACCTAATGGTTGGTTATGGGAACATGTCTTGGATGCTTATTTGTTGTTGTTGCGAGATAGAGAAGCTAAAATGTGTAAAGAAGGTATCCAAATATGGGCTTGATTTTATTTCATGCCAACGTACTTTGCGTTGTTAGGTACCCAAAACTTACCAAGTACCGGAGTTGACATGCCAACCATACGAAAATTTCTAAGAAGTTACATCAATCCTACAGTTGGTGCCCCAGTACATGAGTGTGATTACATATTCGTTCCAGTCTTGAACGAAACCAACAATCATTTTTGCTTATTTATTTGGAGTGTCAACAAGTGGAAAGGAATGCTACTTGACCCACTTTATGATGAAAAACCATTAATACCATTGTCACAATTATACCAAACTTCTTTGCGGTTGTGGTGAGTTCATTAATATATTTCTTGTTTTTCATGTCATTACACATAAATATAATTCCTTCTACTTTGGACTTGTAAGTAATGGGTTTTTGGTTTATAGGTGGAGTTAATTCCTTTGCTTCTTCGTCAGGCAAATCCTACAGCAAAGTGGCCAAAATCGAAGCCGAAAATTGAAGTCTGTGTGAATAGACCAAGACAATGGAACTTAGACGATTGTGGCATATATGTTGTAAAGTACGTGAATTTCTTTTTGCACCGTATAAACATCACGGAGGAATCGAATGGACTCTTAACGAGGCTTATAATTTTAGATTTAGAATAGCACATGAGCTTAAGATGTGCAAAGCTAGGGACATTCCTGAAAAATATATTTAGTAATGAATTAACTTTAGATTAGGATTGAAATAAAGATTGTTGAATGTATATTTGACTAACTTTTGTTATACGTTGATTTAGTAACTCGGTTACCAGTTTCAAAATGATTCAATCTTTTGTATGTATATTTGGTTTATATTGTTGTGAAATTGCTCAATGCCCCAGTACATTGGATGCTGGATAAACTTGGTGGTGCATTTGTAAGTAATTAACTTGAATGCTTCAGTTTTGTTTTGAAGCTTTTTTCTCATTACTTGATTTGAACCACACCATAATTTTCTTTTATTCAGGCTCCCAAGCCTTATGTTATCCCCTCTCCCTGATGATCTAATTTAAATGAGTGAAAAGGAAAAACATCTTAGAGATAGTAGATATGTAACCGTGCACAGCGTGAGCCAAGAGAATCCTTCACTATGGAATTGAAGAATGATAAAGGTCTCAATGCTCAAAATGAAGTTGGTGTTCTTTTGATGATTAATGATACATCTCTTTTTCATTAATCAGAAGAGAGAATAAATTTTTTTGGGAGGATTTATATTTAGTGTGATAGCGGGACTTTTTCTGGTACTACACTTAAATAGGGAATTAGTAATGTTTTTTAACACTTAATATATTTATATGATAAGTAATAGGTTATTCACTTAATATTGGGTTAATTAGTAAGATCTTTGCTAGATAATATGCTTACGCTTTACCAAAGGGATGTTTGCAAGTCAGTTCACTTTATACTGCAATTCTACAGCTGTAATATACAGCTCATTAATATTTGCAAATTTACCGAGTCAGGTTTTAATGTGTAATGGTGTTTGATATTTTGGTACCAGCCAGGGGTCAGTTATCTTTGAACCTATGAATTATAACACTCTTCTGCTTCAAAATAGTAATTCAGACTTTGTTTGAAAAACTTGGTCTTGTTTTACAAAAAGAATGCTCAGAAACATGCTTATAAAAACATGCTTATAAGCATGTTTTTGATGTAATCACACTCATGTACTGGGGCACCAACTGTAGGATTGATGTAACTTCTTAGAAATTTTCGTATGGTTGGCATGTCTACTCTGGCACTTGGTAAGTTTTGGGTACCTAACATCGCAAAGTACGTTGGCATGAAATAAAATCGAGCCCATCTTTGGATACCTTCTTTACACATTTTAGCTTCTTTGTCTCGCAACAACAACAAATAAACATCCAAGACATGTTCCCATAACCAACCATTGGGTCTCAAACAGTTAACATCTTTAAATTCAATCTTGTATAGACCTTCTGGATGGCTATGAGAAAAGTCTAATGGGTCGTGAGTTGGACTAAACCAATGATGATTTAGCCAATTGATTTTTTCCATCTTTACGTACTTGAAAAAATGAGTGTGCTTTGTTCCATCCATCCTTCTAGCTGGCACTTTCTTACTATGACGAGTAAAAGGGCCAACGCTAGGCTAAGTCTCTTGAACTGTAGGTTGGGATCTTGTCATGTCAATCTCCATCTGCCCAACTGTAGGTTGGGAACCTGTCATGTCGGTCTCCATCTGCCCAACTTGAGGTTGCATTGGATTTTGATTGATTGGAACCCTTCTATAGTCATTCATGAACGGTTGGTATAATGTATTGAACCATGTGTCATACATGGTTCTTAACTCAGGTAGATGTCCAATTGATAACAACTTTTCAAATATAACATTTGCACTCTCAATCTACAATTTAATAAAAAATTATATTAATAAAACAAGATAATCAGTTAAAAAAATAAAAAAATTAATAAATATTATAAATTGAACTACTTATAGTGTTTACAGCCACATATTGGTCAATGAATACATGTGGCTCATAATCTTCCCCTTGACGCATAAAGGGTCGAGTATGGTGTATCCGTCGTCGAGTAATTTCTCTATACCATGTCATATACTCCTCGGTAGATATATGTTGCAAAGCCTCTAACACTTGTCCATCTAAACTCTCCATGTATGCATCCCACAATCGAATATGGTTAGCCCTATGGTTTTCAAAATTTATTCTCTCAAATAATTTATGTTCCTTCTGCAATTTCACCATATTTTCAGCATTAGATGGATACGACTGCAAATATCCAATTTGCCTCATAAATCTGTCAGGCATTTGGAACTCAACAACGTCTTAATGTATCAATGGTATACGAGTGGCTCCACCTAACCTTACCTCAAAAAAATCCCAAGATAAACGTCTATCAAATAACTTATATGGACGCAACACACCATCTGTTTCTAACATATTATCAAACTCTCATCGGTAAAACAGAAGATGGTGATGTGGATTTTAAGGCGCTTATATTGTTTTGAATTAGGATCAAAAGAGGAGTATGCCAAGGATAATGCCCTAGGTTCCAACTTCTGGGACATAGGCTTATGGGTAAGACGACCAATGTTGAACCGTTCATGAGTCCACATCATAAGAAGGGTTGCACAACCCGCGAATTTTTTCGTTGTTTTTCGAATTTTTTCGTTGTTTTTCTAATAGCCTCATTCAAACCCCTATACAAATGCCCTAAAACTGCCGCACCCAAGCATATGTAACTATGTCTTCCAATCTTTCCAATAACAACAAATATCTAGGATGCACAACATTTTTACTCTTGGTTGGAAACAAAATAGCGCCACACAATTACAACAGATATGCCTTGGTGTGTTTTACGACATCATCTGGAGTAGCATCACCAGGTACTTGACCATATCTCTGTCTTAACCAGGGCAAACATATTCCCCCCCTTTATAGCATTGTTCCCACTCATCTAGTACAACTTGTTGCACAAAAATCCTTATGAAATAGCTTTTGGGATTTTCTAATTCTCCGCAAGTCAAAGGTTTTCCTAAAACGGGCAACCCAAACAAAAATCTCACATCCTCTAAAGAAATGTTAATCTCTCCACAATTTAAGTGAAACGTATTTGTTTCACTTCTCGAACGTTCAACTAGAGCATATACAAGAGAGGCATCAATCTTTGACACTATAGCTTGATCACAAAAGATAGCAAAACCTAATTGTTCCAACATATATTTTTGTTCAGTTAAGTTCCATTCAGTTAATTTTGCAGACATTTGACAAATTTCTAACACACCCCTATCTTACACGTCCAACAACATAAAAACATAAATCGTCACAACATGAATTGTTCTAAAAAATGTTTAACAAAATGAAAGTGGTTATACATTAATAAACTTACAATATTTTGCCATAAGTCTGACGATACGTGATTTTCTTGGTCCCATAACACAATAGGATCAGCAGGTCCGGGATTAATATCCATATGTTTCCTAAACATTCATCACAATGTCAAGTATTAAATAATCTATAAAAATCCCCATCAAAAATAGATATGAGCAAAATGAAAAATATAAACTGGGGAAAACTTAGCGAACATATATAAAGCAGAATGCAAAGCAGCGTTATTTAACCACATGCTGAATGCTGGGATCCATTCCTATAATTTGTTGCAGACATCAGGAAAAAAAACGACCAATAACATGAACTAATTCAAGTACTAATATAGTATGTTTCTTTCTGGACAGATGGTAGGTAAGTTCATATTAGACTCTATTACTTTAACATTGTAGTGGAAATCAAACTATTTGATAGGTGAAACCATGAGTAATTTCTGGTGCAAGGAAGTAATAACCTAGCATCTTGGAGACTTGACAACCACCAACATTACAACCTTATTTATTTTTCATACATAAATATAAAATTAAAAGCTGAAATCAAACAATCTCAAGCTTGGTACAAAACCAAGATTACCAGTACTGCTTAACACAATAGCTTAGTCATAAAGAGCAAGTCCTGAAAAGAATTGAAACCAAGAAAAACCAAGTTTACCAGTACTTTTTTCCCCAATTCGATTTCACAGCTTCAATTGCAAACAATCCCAATTCGATTTCACAATGAAATTGCAGGAATTTTTTTGCCCCAATCAGATTATCATCATGGGTCAAGATTATCATAGCCAAATATCAAAAATTGATGAACACCCAACTTCAAGATATATAATTATCTTTAATCCTGGGAGAAGACTAGACCAAAACAATATTTTCCATTATACTCCATTTTGTATTTGGCAGGCATGTCAAAAAAGCTATTGTCGTAGCATTCTTCTCTAATTCAAAAAAAAAACCTTTATTTCTTTTCCTATTATGTAGCTTTTGGTTTGCTAAGTATAAAAAAAGGAAAGATCAAACATTAAATTTAGGGTTTTATGTTGTTTCAAATTAAGAGTAGTAAAAAGTGTTTTGTACTTTCTTATAGTAAAAAAGAAAGTAATAGAGAAGAAAGTGGGTACTGAACTTGCAGAAGTGGAGAGCTAGACGAGTAGCCGAACGAGTTTAGGGAATCGCAGCTCGAAATCGCAGCAGGGGGAGGGTTTGCTTTTCGAAATCGCAGCAGGAGGAAGGGTTTGGTTTACGGAATCGTTGCAGGAATTGAGGCTCGAAATCGCAGAAGGGGGGTTTGGATTTCGAAATCGCAGGAGGGAGGGTTTTGATTTAGGAATCGAGGGTCTAGTTGAACGATCGGACGAAGGTTACAGAGACTTGGGGCAATATAGTCCAAAAATTATTTTTTTAGCCTCTGCTAGTTCAACTAGCGGACGGTCTGTAAGATTTTTCATGCTCCGCTACTTTGTCTGGCGGAAGGCGTGTTTTATTTTTAATTCTCAACCCTTAATTTATATAATGTGCGGTTATGATGCTATTTGCCCATTTTTCATCCATAGCAAGTATTTGCTATGGATCATTTCCTTATATATATATAAGTTACATTTTAACTATTCAATTATATATTTAACTATAATTATTAGTACTAATTATGTAAGTTATATATTAGTAATAATTAGGAGTTAAATATAATTTGAATAGTCTCACTATTTTCCTTTTGTTCCAAAATAAAATAAACTTATATTAAATGAAACTAAGAAAAAATAGTTCTATCAAACAATTTTCGATCATAAATTAAGCATAGTTAATTATGCACAGCGGAATATTAGTTTGAAAATCCCTTCAAATATTTAAATCAAATCTCAGCTCTGAATTTAGTTTACTTGTGGAATTGAGTCACTAATTGTTAGTTCTTAGTACGAACACAATAGATCTAGAAGGGGGGGTTGAATAGATCCTTTTTTATTTTCAAATACTTTTCCTATATATTTAGTATTGCTAACCAATTAACATGTGACAAACATAAGAATCTTTTCAAGCACAGCTAAATAAGTAAAAGATCCTTTTCATTGATATATTCATGAATAAATATATATTGTTCGTAGAGTTAGTTTAGTTGTAAGCAGATAGGTACATAATATAAATGATAGAAAGTAAATGACTGAATGTAAAAGACACAAGGGATTTTAAGTGGTTCAGAGAATCAAGCTCCTAATCCACTTTTCTGCTTCAACGAGTAGAAATTCCACTAAGGAATGACAGCACCCTGAATAACTAAGATTCATTCGAGGCCAGCAGCCTTAAAACTTTAGTTCACTAAGAACTCTTCAAGCCCAGCAGGCTTGAAACTTCATTTAGTCCCTTCGGACAAGGACCCCTCAGACCCTGGCTACTTGTTGTTGTTGTAGTTGTTGTCGGTGCTTTACTATTAAGATGTCTTGAACTTGAACATCTTTTGTACTTAGCAGCCTAGCGTGGTCCTCTTTGCATTCTGCGTAGAGTCTGGACCACCTCTTCTCTGGTGCAGCTGGTCTTCATACTGTTCATATCATCTTCGTCTGATGTCAGCTGTGCACCGTCACTATTTGGGTTTGCTAAGTCTTTGAGCTTTTGGTAGACTTCGTCTGGCACTTAGCATTCCCTAAACCCTTATTGAATGGTATGCAGATATGGTTCTGCATCTATTCTTTTTCAGCTTTGGGTTCATGGTGATTCGTAGAGTGGCTCTCTGGATCTTCTTTGTGCTCTGCCACTTTTCTGAATGCTATCTTCTTGGCCTTCTCGGTTCTCAGCTTAGTTTCCATCTTCAGTGGCATTCTCATCCTGGTTGAGTGAATCTTTAATCTGTTTAAGTCCTTATTCAAGTCTACTTCACTTCAACCTTAGTAGTCTCACTATCATTGAGACTTGTTCTGTTCAGCTCTGGTGGAACTCGTAGAGTCAATAATATAACATTCTAACAACTCAACGATCTTTCAACTCATCAACTCTTAATCTTTGAAGCTCTAGTTGATATATACTTCTCCACAATCTTCCCATTGGAATATAGTCATTGGGAGCTATTTGAATTACTTCGCAGATCTCGAGTTATTTGGTGCAGATTGCAGATGTGACATGACATCCCCTTTTTCACTTTTCTGACATTGCAGTTTACTATTTCACCTACCCCATCAGAGATGTCACTTTGGTGTGTCAGGCAGATAGTCAACTTTATTTCTTCTTTCTGATTCATCGATTAGAACATCAGGAGTTGTCCTTTTGCATCGATGCTCTCAATTAGTAACGTTAGAATATCAGTCTTCAAATTAAATCGTTGCCAATGCTTCAATCTTCATATGACCGAACTGTACGATTTTGATGCAGATGTTCTTGGACCTGATCGTAGTGTGTTTTGTTGAATGTTGCTCATTGACTGATTGAGACAACACTACGATTCTGAAGAGTGTTCATTGAATCTTCAATGTAGAACACCTCTTGCTCCACTCGTGCAGTGCTTCATCATTTATGTTTGCCTTAACTTACATTAGGTACTGACAACTTGTCTGATTACTCTGGCCCTCCTCAACTTTAAGACTTATCAGGTTAAACATACCAAGTCTCTTTCTCCTTTTGATCTCCCGTTCACATATCATCAATGGTCTGACCTATGCTTCATCTTCTTTGTCTGTTCTGTATAGGTTGGCTAGTGTCTCTGTGTAAACTACATCAGTTCCTGCTTTGTTTGGCAAACACTACGATCCTGGTTAACCCTAAGATCGTTGTCTTATGTTCTCTTGATAGCTACTGCACTTGCTGACTTTCCTTAGTCAGTCACTTTTACTGAATTCTTCTTTTGATCAACTTGTGGAAGACTTCATCTTGAATGGCTTCACAACTTAATTTGGATGTTGATTGGGTTGGTTCTTAGATCTTTTATTAGCTTGCATGTCATTCGTTGAATGCTATCTAGTTTCCTTCAGGTGGAATATATCTTTGCAACTCAGACCAGAGGCTTCATATTTTGGATATTCTGGGAGTGCTCATTTGTTGAAAATCGTGTTGACTCTATGATTCTGCCTTGGTGATGTGAATACCTCTGTTGAAGCCTTAGTTCTGCACACTACGATTTAACTTTGGTTCTACAGACACTACGACTCCGAGATCAGATCTTGTCACACTACGATTTCGCTCTTTATGCTTGTTGTCCTCGTCTGATCTGGCTCGACTACGATCTCTGCCTCTGATATGATCAGTAGACTCTACGACTTGAAGTGTGGTCTACGATTCTTGACTTGGCTTTGGCAGATGCTCGTTCAGCTCTTAGACATGTTGTCTCTACGATTCTGAATATGACTTCTTCAGCAGACTACGGCTCTGAGAAAGTTCTTCTCGACACACTACAATCCTTTCTCGTCTCTCCTAGCAGTCTACGAACTCTGAGATCTACTATCTTGCAGAGTACGACTCCGCCTTGATAGTTCTCGAGTTTTCCTTGACTCTCCTGACAGACAACGATTTCTAATGCAATGTTCGACGATCAGACATACCTATTTATTATATTATAAGATCAACCTAACAAGCTTGATCTTTCTATATTTATAGTCCTTGTACATCATTTCTTTTTAAGGACTCTTTACAAAGTTGTTTTGCTTGTGTAGGATCAACCTAACATATTTGATCAATTCATTCTAAGTCCTTGTACATATGTTTCTATTTTCTATCAAAGGAGTTTATAGTTTTTTCTAAATGCAAGCATACTTTCATATTCATTCATTTATATCATAATCAATTCATATATAAATAGGAATAACTCATGTATATTCCTAACAGTAACAAATATAACAGTTAAGAGCAAAAATATAAGTTCAAAAAAGTAAATGACACAGGGAATTTTAATTAGTTTGGAATACAAATAACTTCTAGTTCACTCTTCTACTCTACGATTAGGAAATCCACTAAGGATGCAAGATAATCACTAATTGCGGAACACTAACATTTTTAGAGGGGGGTGAAAATACATTAGTAAAAAAAATTATTTATTGACACTTGGATTGCTTCTTTCAAATTCATTTTGCGTAGTTATAGTATTTCACATTATCCTATTCCAACCCTTGTCAACTTTTGAGTTGTGAGTCTAATGACTTTAAATACACACACACACACACACACACACACACATATATATATATATATATATATATATATATATATATATTAAGTTCGCCTGAACTATGAGACTATTAATTAGACTTTGAAGTTTTTAGTCAACCGACTAACTACTTTTATAGATAAATTACAAATTATAATATTATATATTCAAAATTTTATATTAATATGGTTAATGGGATTAATTAGCTTGAAATAATGAATTTTAGTAACAAAAAAAATATAAGAAGAAAGATTTAATAATCTTAATATGATAAAACTATGGTGAACTTATGGTCACTATAGTGGGATCTAAAAAAAATTATTTTATTTCTTTAACTTTTTATTTTTAATTAGTTTACAAAGAGAATTGCTACCACATTTTTTGGCTCACTTTAATGATAAAGCAAAAGTAAGAGAAAAGTAAAGAATAAAAGAAAATACATAAAAGAAAAAGGAAGAAAAAAGAAAGCAAATAACTCTCGGAGATTCCAGGGTTCCGCCTATGACAATCACTAAGATTTATTACAATAATGAATCACTAAGATTTTTTCAAGTCATTCAGACTTGACAGATGTTACAAAAACAAAGGATCACTAAGACCAGTTCACTTGTAACTCTTCAAGTCAATTATACTTGGAATAATAGGTCACTAAGAATCTTGAGCAAGGTGGACTATATTATGGACTGTATTTAGTTCATATGACATCAATCCACGAGATAGTCTTTCAATCTTTTCAATAGATGGACTATCTCATGAACTATAATATTAAAATATTATATTATATTTAATAAATTATTATCCACCAATCATTCTTCCACACTTCTATTTAAATATATTAAAAAATTATAGTCCATCAAACCAAGTTCCTAGATATAGTCTCTTTGTTTTGTCGGAAAATATCCTAGACTATATTTAGTCTGTTTGCTCATCAAATTATGAGTCTTAGACTAAATTTAGTATAAGATTTAAGCATCTCCAAGCATCTTGCTCTAAGACCAATGAATTACATGAGATGGGTTGGTTTTCTAATTTCGTAGTCCGCAAATATATTTCTTATATCTTTCATTATAAACGAACTCATAACTAGATCTAACAATATAGTTAGTTAACTGTTAGTCAAGTCATATTAACTGGAACCAAATGGGTTGGTTAACCATTTTTATTTATTCAGGTTGGTTAAAGTTTGAACTCATATTTTTTAAAATAAATATAGTTCTGAACCGATTAACCATTCTTCAACCCATATTCCATTCCGATCCAAATCGAAAAGTTCTTTTACGTGCGCGTGCTTTTAAGATTAAGTCAATGTGAATGTATCCATATATATATACTAGCTGGGTCCCGTGCCTCCGACACTGTATGGGCAGTGAGATTTATCTCAAACTTAGAACGGCCCAGATGATTTATTAAGTGAACGAAAAATTCAAAATCATTATTAGATAGATTAGATAGATAGATGTATTTTATAAGATAGATGTATGGACGGTGGGATTTATCTCAAACTTTGGACGGCCCAGATGATTTATTGAGTGAGCGAGAAATTCAAAATCATTTGTATTTTATTAGATAGACTAGCTGAGTCCCGTGCCTCCGGCACTGTATGGACAATATGATTTATCTCAAATTTTGAACGACAAAAATAATTTATTGAGCGGGAAATTTAAAGTCATTTGTATTTTATTAAATTATTATTAGATTATTAGATAGATAGATGTATTTTATTAGATAGATGTATGAACGGTGGGATTTATCCCAAACTTTGGACGGCCCAGATGATTTATTGAGTGAGCGGGAAATTCAAAATCATTTGTATTTTATTAGATAGATTATTAGATTATTAGATAGATAGATGTATTTTATTAGATAGATGTATGAACGGTGGGATTTATCCCAAACTTTGGACGGCCCAGATGATTTATTGAGTGAGCAGAAAATTCAAAATCATTTGTATTTTATTAGATAGATAGATAGATATAAATATTTGTTTATCTTTTTCTCCATATACGTACTGAAACCATTTATGGCATACTGTAGGTCTTGTTTGGAAAATCACGACTTGATGACTTGTAAGTTGCGTGTTTAAATGAAATTAAGAAAAAGTAAATAAAAAATGGATTGTTGAAAAACAGTGAGAAACAATCCAATTTTAAACTTGTAATAATATAATACTGATCCCTCCCTTCAGAAATATAGAATTATTATTGATTTTTTTAAAATTAATTCGATAGAATTCATTCAGCTTTGAAAAAATAATAAATTTTGTAATCGATAATAATATTTAAATAATTAATTATCATAATTGTATTGTCTAGCATTAAATTAATTAATTCGTACTAATTTTAAATTTAAAAATATTTTGAGTTGACTTTTAAAAGTCAAATTTAATTTATAATTTTAATTTGGAAGCTACTTTTGCATATTTTGGAAAAATATATGTTTTACAATGTTAAATTTTAATATGTCTGTCTAATTAATTAAATTTTAATATGGTCTATAGAATTATATGGTTTAGTTTTCTACTTATCTGGTATGTTTTATAAATTAATATGTTCTTATTTTGGGTGACTAATATTGTTTTGTATGTGTCAGTTTATGTAAATTCTAGTATTCTAGTTACAAAAGAATTATACTATGATGTATTTTGAATGTGATCCAACCTTACTATTAGCATGTTAATACTAATTTTGAAAAATTATTTAACATTAATAATTTCAATTTAAAATTTTATTAATATAATTTTTTATTATTTATATTAATAATTTTTATATCATATTATTATTTAATTAATTTAATTGTGACTGTCCAATTTCATTTTTCAAAAGTACTAGCGGATGCATATTAAAACGAATTGGGAAAAAAAGCAACAAAAGTCAGCAAAGCCTTCCAATTTCTCATGAGCCAAAAGGTAACAAAACTCACATGAACCCTAGTTCGCAATTGTCTGCAGATCGGCAACAAGTAATGCAAATTTGACATTGTGCGTCCAAAATTTGTGCTCTACAGCAAGCTAATCAGCATTTAATCGGTAAGTTGGTTATTTAATCTTCCAAGTCTAAAGCTGTTGCGATTTCTCATAGTTCGCACTTGACTACAGATCGGTAACAAGTTGTGCAAATTTGATATCGTGTGTCCAAAATTTGTGTTCTACAACAAACTAATCAGCATTATTTAATAGGTAAGTTTGTTACTTTATCTCTCCACTTTTCTGTTGCTGTGTGTAAAATTTATGTTGTTGGATAGTTTTGTTTATCGAGAAACAAAACTGAACTTTCATGTGCCAGTTTGATTTGGAACTTCAGAATTTGTAAAATTCGTCATAGTTTTGCTTGTAATTAATTATTGGGGGTTGGTAGATCATCTTCTTTCAAAGGGTTTTTAATCTCTGTACTTGGTTTTCAGAGGATTTTTAATCTCTATACGATAATTAGTTTTCTTTGATGAATCCAAATTGAAAAGATTATCAAACCATTATCTTGTGTAAGTTGGGGAGAAAAAAGTTCTATGGTTAGCATCATTTGGAGCCGAACAAATTTGTGAAACAAATAAAAATAAAAATTTAAAACATACTTGAACAATTTCTAGTACTCATTTTATAGCTGAAGATATCTCTTGAGAGCAGTGCAAATTGTGTTAAAAATCCTGAAAACTAGTTTAAAAAAGACTGGAACTTTAAGATACAGAACTGGCTGATGAAAATGAGCAGGAACTCGCAGATGTTCAACAGAACAACTTGAACATCAATAGAGTTTTTTCACAACTGGGGGCTGTTTGAACTTGTGATCTCTTCTTCTGCTGCAGATTTGTTGTATTCTTCCAATTCCTTCTTGTATGCATCCATAGCTCCTGCAGCTTTCTAGTTCCAACCCTACTTTTCTTCTCTGCTTATTTCCTACATAGCCAAACAAACCAAATCCCATTTGAGAATTAATTAATTGTCAGATTGAAAAATGAAGAGTGGGACAGAGAAAGAGAAAGAGAAAGGGTACTGAGATTTACTTCTTTTTTTCTTATCCGTTTCTGTTTCATCTTTAAACTGCATATATTGTTCAAGCAACTCCATAACTGTAATCTGTTTTTGCTCTTCCTTCAATAGGTTCATTGCTTCATTCTCTCGCTTTTCGTTCCCAATTATCTTCAAATAGGGTTCCTTCTCTTCTTTATACTTTTCCTCATAAGGCTTCTTCTCTTCTGTAGTGACCGTCTTCCATTTCGACCCCAAAATTTGCGATATCTATGTTTATTTAATTTGTATGTCATGTACTTCAATAAACTAATGCATCCAACTAACATGATTGATTTTAGGTGTTTATAATTGACCAAGTATATTTGTCATTTTGCTCATATCCAAGTTTGGTGATTTTTTTTAAAAATTGTTTAAACATTGTGATGAATGTTTAGGTAAGATATGGATATTAATCCCGGACCTGTTAATCCTATTGTCTTATGGGACCAAGAAAATCACGTATCATCAGACTTGTGGCAAAATATTGTAAGTTTATTATTGTATAACAACTTTCACTTTCTTAAACTTTTGTTAGAAACATTCATGTTGTGACAATTTATGTTTTTATGTTGTTGGACTTGTAGGATAGGGGCGTGTTAGAAATTTGTCAAATGTCTGCAAAATTAACTGAATGGAACTTGACTGAACAACAAAAATATCTACTGGAACAATTAGGTTTTGGTATATTTTGTCATCAAACTATAGTGTCAAAGATTGATGCATCTCTTGTATCTGCCCTAGTTGAGCGTTGGAGAAGTGAAACAAATACGTTTCACTTAAATTGTGGAGAGATTAGCATTACTATAGAGGATGTGAGATTTTTATTCGGGTTGCCCATATTAGGAAAACCTTTGACTTGTGGAGAACTAGAACATCCCAAAAGCTATTTTATAAGGGTTTTTGGGCAACAAGCTGCAGTAGATGACTGGGAACAATGCTATAAAAGGGGGGGCATAAGTTTGCCTTGGTTAAGACATAGATATGGACAAGTACCTGATGATGCTACTACAGATGATGTGGTAAAACACACCAAGGCATATCTGTTGTATTTGTGTGGCGCTATTTTGTTTCCAACAAAGAGTAAAAATGTTGTTCATCCTAGATATTTGTTGTTGTTGGAAAGATTGGAAGACATAGTTACATATGCTTGGGGGGCAGCCGTTTTAGGGCATTTGTACAGGTGTTTGCATGATGCTACTCGCAAAAAAACGAGAAAATTCGCAGGATGTGCAACCCTTCTTATGATGTGGGCTCATGAAAGGTTCAACATTGGTCGTCCTACCCCTAAGCCTATGTCCCAGAAGTTGATACCTAGGGCATTATCCTGGGCATACTCCTCTTTTGATCCTAATTCAAAACATTATCAACGTCGAAAAAATCCACATCACCATCTTGTGTTTTACCGAGGAGAGTTTGATAATATGTTGGAAACAGATGGGGTGTGGCGTCCATATCAGTTATTTGATAGACGTTTGCCTTGGGACTTTTTTGAGGCAAGGTTAGGTGGAGCCGCTCGTATACCTTTGATACATTACGATATTGTTGAGTTCCAAATGCCTGACAGATTTATGAGGCAATTTGGATATTTGCAATCCTATCCATCTAATGCTGAAAATATGGTGGAATTGAGGGAAGAACATAAATTGTTTGAGAGAAGAAATTATGAAAATCATAGAGCCAATTATATTCGATTGTGGGAGGCCTACATGGAGAGTTTAGAAGGGCAAGTGTTGGAGGCTTTGCCGCAGATATCTACCGAGGATTATATGATATGGTACAGAGAAGTTACTCGGAGACGGATACACCATCCTCGACCCTTTAGGCATCAAGGGGAAGATTATGAGCCACGAACATTCATTGACCAATATGTGGTTGTAAACATTGTAAGTTTTTCAATTTATAATATTTATTAATGTTTTTGTGTTTTAAATTGATGACCTTGTTTTATTAATATAAATTTGTTTTTTTAATTGTAGATTGAGACTGCAAAATCTATATTTGAAAAGTTTTTGTCAATTGAACAACCACCTGAGTTAAGAACTATGTATGAGACATGGTTCAATACACTGTACCAACCGTTCATGAATAAATATAGAGGGGTTCCAATCAATCCAAATCCAACGCAACCTCAAGTTAGACAAATGGAGATTGACATGATGGGATTCCAGCCTACGGTTCAAGAGACTCAGCCTAGCGTTGACCCTTCTACTTGACATAGTTGGAAATTGTCAGTTAGAAGGAGAGAGGTAACAAAGCACACTCACTTTGTTAAGTACTTAAAAATTGAAAAAATCACTTGATTAAATCACCATTCGTTTAGTCCAACTCATGACCCATCAAACTTTCCTCATATCCATCCAGGCGGTCTATACAACTTAGAGTTTAAGTATGTGAACTGTCTGAGACCCAATGGTTGGTTATGGGCACATGTCTTGGATATATTATTTGTTTTTCATGTCATTACACATACATATATTGTATATTGAGAATTAAATGATGGCTTTGTGGTTTACAGGTGGAGTGAATTCCTTTGTTGCTTCGTCAGGCAAATCCTACAACAAAGTGGCCAATATCGAAGCCAAAAGTTGAAGTCTGTGTGAATAGGCCGAGACAATAGAAATTAGACGATTGTGGCGTTTATGTTGCAAAGTACGTAGATTTCTTTTTGCACCGGATAAACATCATGAAGGAACCGAGGTGGACTCCTAACGAGACTTATAACTTTAGATTTAGAATAGCACATGAGCTTAGGAAGATTCTAATTAAAATGAAGACTAGTGAATGTATATTTGACTAAATTTTGTAATACATTGTTTTATTAACTCGGGTGAATAGTTTCAAAATGATTCCATTTTTATATTTACGTAGAAGTGGATGTCGTTCTAAGCATTGTGTATTTAAGTTTGTGTGGTTTCATTTTTGTATTGCTATGGCTTGTTGGCAACAACTACAAGGGATACTTGTATAGATTGTTTTGCACATTTGTGTTGTAGCACTTTGTATTGCTATGCTTTCATTGGTTCAGTTTGTATTGTAGCAGGTTTCATTGGTTCAGTTTATATCTTGCTATGGTTTCATTGGTTCAGTTTGTGTTGCAGCACTTTTCATTGTTATGCTTTTAGTCTACGGTTTCAGTTTGTGTTGAACTTTTGAAGTTTATGACGCCTTCAGTCTATAGTTTGTGTGGCACCATTGGTTTTAGTTTGTGCTCGAGTCTATTTCAGTCTATGGTTTCTGTTTGTGTTTCAGTTTGTATGCTATGCTTTTTGTATATGATGCTTTCAGTCATTCAGTCTATGATGCTTTCTACAGTTTGTGTTGCAGTCTATTTATAGTTTGTGTTGCAGTCTATATCTATGGTTTCAGTTTGTGTGTAGCAGTTTATACTGTTGCAGCAGTTGGTTTCAGTTTGTCTGTGGTTTATACTGTCGCGTGGCTTGATTCTACTTGGTTGGGCTTGGCACCTCACCACATACAGCCATTATGTGAATAATATCTGTCACATATGTTACAATTGAATAATTATCGGCACATATTAAAGATTCATTTAAGTAATCAGACAATCTGGTTTCTTGGTAAGCTTTGCATGGCGGAGCAGGCAGCAGCTGCCATATCTGGTAACAACTAGCAAGTTGGTGTTTCATTTCTGTTTCTAACTTATCTCTTGTGCTAAGGATATAAAATTGATCGTGGTAATGAGCTTTCCAATGCATGCTTTGTAGTTTGTCATTGGACATGAATAACATGTCGGTTCCTGTGTATGCTCTGGGGCTTTTAATTGTAACTTTTGAGAATTGAACAGCTGAGTGAAGCCTTAATTGCCTGGCCAAGTAAAGTGAAGTCAACATGTTTATATGCCCTATTTTGAAAGCCTCCTGTATTAGTATCTTCATCTAAATATTAGTAAAATGTTCACTCCATATTAAGCTACAACAACTGAATCCAGCCTGGTCAGGTTCAGAATAGACTAGATTGATCTTTATATCTGAACCTGCCTTCTGAGTTCTGATCTTGTTGACCTTGTTCTGATACTAACAAACAAAAGTAAACATCCAGCACACTATGAAGTATTCATTATTAGCTTTAAAGATACTAACAAACAAAAGTATTCATTATGAAGTTTATAATCGAACTATGTAATTGTAAGAACACAACATATAACATGAATATACAGGGATATAGTATATAGTGTTGCAGTCTATATCTATGGTTTCAGTTTGTGTGTTGCAATTTGTGTGCATTGCTCTGCTTCATTTTGCAGTATTGGGACTAAAGGAAAGTATTATTTTATTGGTCCCTGTCTAGCAAGCTGTTGCAGGCCTCTTGGCTGAATTTTACAGCTCGTGATGAGATATAAAGAAAGAAAGAAAGGAAGGAAGAAAGCACATGTAAAGAAAAAGAGAGGCGCTTTGTCATTATTTGTGCGTTGGAATGGGTAGACAAAGTACAAAGCCAACAGAAATCTTGGCCTCGTTTTCTAATTTCTATGAGTTGATATGAAGACATTGTCCTTCTGATGAACTCGTCAAGGTCTCTTCTTCTTTAACATAGACAAAATAATACTGCACTAGTAATCTTAATAATAGCTAAGATTCTTAATCATATTTTTTTCATAAATTTTCTTCTCTCCAATAGCAAAGAAGAAACATTTTGGTTGCACTGAGATAATTATTAGGCTAAAAATAAGAATAAGGAATGAATGGTGTTACTGTTCTTGAACCAGATGAGTCTGAATTTGTTGAAGTTGATCCCACTGGGAGATATGGAAGGGAATGTGCCTTGTTTTCATTCCCTTCAATTATTTCTTTATTTTTATTTATTCTTTTATCTCATGTTTTATAGATTTTTGTTCTTTCCATAATTAAGTTTGGTGCTGAACTTTAGTCCCCTGTTGCTATTTTTTCTGCAGTATAATGAAATTCTTGGCAAAGGAGCATCAAAGATAGTGTAGAATCTTTTTTCTGCATACCCTTTTCAATTTTCTGAAAGATTCCTACTTTTTTAGTATTATGTGATTCTTATTCTTGATGAGTATTTCATTTCTTGTTAGATTGGTTCATTTGAGTGTTAATTGTTATGTTTTTATATTTGTTCATTTTTTAAGGTTTTCGGTAATTGCAGTTATAGGGCTTTTGATGAGTATGAAGGGATTGAAGTGGCCTGGAATCAGGTAAAGCTTTATGATTTTCTACAAATTCCAGAAGATCTTGAAAGGCTGTATTGTGAAATTCATCTGCTCAAGACTTTAAAGCACATCAATACCATGAAGTTCTACACTTCTTGCTGCTAATAGGAATATTAACTTTGTGGCAGAGATGTTCACCTCTGGTTAGAGTGGCACAGGCCGGCCTGGCCTGGTCCGGTCTGGGCCTGCCAGGCCTTGGCCGTTGACCAAGTCTTCTTCTAAAAAAATCTTACCAGTTAAGGCCTGTAGGTCAGGGTCAGGCCCAGGCTGGTTCGGTCTGGACCTGCACTTAATTTTTTAAAAAAACTTTGTTGTCTGGACTGATTTATACAATTTTACTTGAGACTTGCGGACTTCACTTGGCATTGGGCCTGGCGTGCGGATTGGCAGTAGGCTTTATTGCCTTAGCAGTTAGCTCATGCTTTAATGGCTTAATCCTTATACTTTTTATAGACTAGGTGACTATATAGCAGTAGCAGACAACATTTATAAATTATAAGGGAGTTACTTTATAGACTAGGCAACTAGGTGACTAGCAGTAGCAGACAACATTTACACGAATTCTTTAATTTTCACTACCTTAATACCTTTTATATTGATTACAAATGAGTTTAATTTTAGAATACTTGAAAATTACAAGTTTAAATTAACTATTATATTAATTAAATATACTTACAAAAAATTAAAAACAAATAATTAAAACTTCAAACTTGGTTGATGTATTAAGTAAAAGTAATGTTTTACTACTTATAATTAAGTTACAACTTACAAATTATATTAATGATCAAGTAAAAAAAAATTAATTTATTGAATTAATAATTTGATGATTAAGTATAAGTTTATAACTTTAAAATATAACTTAAACACTAATCAAGAATGAGTCGATTATAAATATTTGTCTTTGAATCTTCATAAAAATATTTTCAAAAAAATTTCTTCAAATCTTTATATATTTGCACTTTCGGCAGTTTCTGCTCCGACTTTGAGATCTTCCGAGTTATCTTGCTCGTCTATTACGTTTTGTACTCTTCTTTGCACGACAAGATAATCTCTATAGCAAATGCATATTTCCAACGATTCCGGACTAAGTCTACTTCTTTTTTCATCCAATACCCTACCAGATAAAGAAAAACAAGAATCCGAAGCTACGGTACTAGCTTGGATTGTTAGTAATAAAATTAGGAAATTGTCGCTTATGTTTTTCCCAGAAAGCGAGTATATTAAAATTTTCAAATTCTTGGTGAATCATAAAACTCCTAAAATCAGTACTACAATATAAACCAAGTTCGTTTAAACTACTTGTGTGTGTTGAAGTTCTTGGTTTCTTGGACAGTGATTTTAATAATGATGCAAATTTAGAAGATGATGGGGCATGGATTGGTGCATGTATAGATGTAGAATATATAGATTCATATTGTTTATAAAATTTAGTAAATGTATTATTAAAATTTCTTTTAGTATAATCAATATTAGTACTACCCATATTTTCTATAATATCTTCTAAAATACTTTCTACACCTTGTAATTTTATAATTGGGTTTAATGCAGCCGCACAAGTAATAACAGTTGATATGTCTTCAAATTATTTTTAAAATTTTTCTTCCATTTACAAAATAAGGTTAGCACAAAAAGGATCATACTTAAAATCTTAAAACATATTTGTTATTTCTAAACATGCAAACAGAACATGGTGAATTGTAGGATAATAAACACCACTTAATATTTTTGTGTGTTTTTTAAAAACTTTAAGAATATTTAAAAGTTGACCAAGTAGATCCCAATCTTGATTTGTTAATTCATGATCAACTTGTGTATTATAAAACTCCTTAAGTATATTTTTACGTTTATAGACATCTTTCAACAAATCATATGTACTATTCCACCTAGTGTTATTATCAAATTTTGCTCTTTTAAATTTTTCTCCTTTTGCATGACAAAAATTTCTAAAATTTTGAATTCTTCTATTTGAACCATAAGCATAATTAATCATAACACGAATTTTATATATTGAATCTTGTAAGTAACTGAATCCGGATTGAACAATTAAATTTATTACATGACATATACATCGAACATGAAAAAATGCACCATTTACTACATGTATTAAATCATTTTTTAACATGTTAATAGAACTAGTGTTATTGCTTGCATTATCTAAACTAATACTCATGATTTTATCTTTAATTTTAAAAGTACAAATAATAGACATAATTTGAGCATATATTGTTTGACCAGTATGAGGTAATTCCCAAATAGTCACTGTACGTTTGCTTTGTTCACCGGTAGGACGTGGAAATAACGTACTCGAACATGCAACGACATTTCTAGGAATAATGATATTTGGGTCGTTTTGAATAAATTGCGGCTTTTGTGGAGTGTTGGAGTCGGAGGGATCCATTGTATTGTAATAATATTATAATAATAAAAATTAAAAATTATAATAATAACAATTGAAGCTTTGTAAGTGTTAGAGAATATCAAAATACTAAATAGAGAGATGTAAAAATTGTGAATAAAGAGAATATTGATTAAAAATGGAAGTTGGGGAGAGAATGCAGATTGTAGGATATAGATAAGTGAATTGTGAATATTTTTGCAGTTAATGAAATGATTTTTATAGAAACAAAATATAACCGTTTGTTTGAAAAAAATTACTGCACACTATCCGTTTGTTTATAAACAAAAAAAAGTAGTTTATTTTTTCTACTTTGTCAGTCAGTCGGACGTGGAGCAGTTTTCAGCTAGTGCAGAGCAACAATGCCAACAATTCAACAAATGATAAGACAACTCAATTTGCTACTTTATTGTTCTTTTTCCTTTTCTTTTTTTACCTTTTGGTCTCTTTCACATTTTAATCCATCAAATCATCATGACATCAACCAACTTCTAATAATTTAATATTAAATAAATTAACTAATATATTGAAAATAAGAAAAAATATATATTTGGAGATCATATACAATATATATTAGCTAATATTATCTAGTATTATCACTAAAATATATATTTGGAAATCTGTAATATATATATATATATATATATATATATATATATATATATATATATATTTGAAGATCATATATAATTCGGAGGGAGTAACCAAGTGAGCTTAGATCAGCAAGAAGCCAAGAACCAAAAAAGTTTGATGGGATTTATCACTATGAGTCTATGACACTATTAGAGTAATAGAGTTGCAACAATTAAATACTTGATGGGACTTATCAGAGTTATCACTATGACACTAATAGCTAGCTGCCTACTTAGTTCAACAGTACCTAATTTCCGTAATTTCGTAGCGTAATAGTTGTTAAGTAATGGACCGTTGCACAAGTGGGCTGAATGCTTGCTTGGACCGCTGGACTCTGGAGGGATGGGGGGTTGGGGACAGGCCAGGCTAGTCCAGGCTTCAAGCCGGACCAGGCCAAAGGTCAGGCCAGGCTGAGCTTTTTGGAAGTCCAGGCCAGGCCAAGCCGGATATTTATCAAAAAAACATGGTCTGATCTTAGTCTTGCAAGCCAGGCCTGACCGATCCAGGCCAGACTTTGACCAGGCCGGGCCCAGGCTAGATCAAGGTCAGGCCGCAGGCCGCAGACCATTTGTGCAACTCTACCTCTGGTACTCAAGACAGTAAGTACTACAGAGTATAAATATTTACTTTTTCAGCTTCACTGGACTAGTTTATGTGTAATTCTATGTTGTGATGATTTAATGCTTGTGTTTACATTTACAATCATTTGGAAAGGTATAGGCAAAAACACAAGAGAGTTAACATTAGAGCAGTGAAACATTGGTGTAGGCAGATTTTGAAAGGCCTTCTCTACCTTCATAGCCTTGACCCTCCTGTCATCCATAGAGATCTCAAGTGTGTCAACATTTTTGTTAATGGTAATCAAGGGGAAGTGAAGATTGGTGATCTTGGCCTTGCTGCAATACTCCGTAAATCGCACGATGCTCGTTGTCTGTGTTGGTAAGTTCAAATTGTTCTCTAAAATGTATTCTTGTAAATCTTTAACTATAATTGAATTATGTATATGAAATTTTATGAACATGCTCATATGAATTGGAATGTTTGATTTGGAAACATGCTATGGTATTTGATTTGGAATTTTCAAACAAAACTGATGCTTTGATGCTTTGATGCTTGATGCTTGATGCTTGATGCTTGATGCTTGATGCTTGATGTTGCTTTTCTATGGAATTTGCTGCAGATGCTTGATGCTTGCTGCTGTTGCTGATGCAAGATGCTTGCTGTTAAATCAATTAATCCAGTCCGCTAGAATTTCTAGCGGATGGCAAGATCAGTTTTTTATTTTCTGATCCATAACCAATACATGCTAGCATGGCTGGCTCAATAGCTCATTACCCACACACACACACACACACACATATATATATATACACACACTCAAAGAGACATGACGAAGACGTACAAGTCTAGAGAGAATTTGTTTCTAAAGAACAGTGTCCTATTCCTTTTTGGTTTTGACCTTGCAGCCGGTTAGATTTCTTCTTGTGTTTCATTTTGTTCAAATTTTCTGTGTCTGACCTATTTTGCCAATATCGCTATTGGGTCTGGCAAAATTTCAATAATATCGCTATTGCCAGTAGCGATACATTTCTCCTATTTCGGTAATGGCAATAGCGATATTACTTTAATTATAATACATAATCCAATTTGAATTCTTTTCTTCCTCTGCTCGTGGCAAAGAAAGGGGCTATTCAGTCTTATCTTCCCAAATTTGAATTCTTTTCATCTTTCATACACTTAGGTTTATCTTTCCAAATTTCATATTCGTCTTTCTAACTAGGCTTTTTACACTTCATTCATCTTCATTTCATTCTCCAACTCAACGTTCTTCTTCAACTCAAAAGCTCTAATTTGACAAAGGATAGTCCAGAGAGGCTCTAATTGTTTACTAGGTATGTAAGTTAAACAAAATGTATATTGTTTAATGAGTTAAATGCTTTATTCTATTTTGCATATTACATCATATACTTCAAAACATGTCATTTTGCATTCCGCACTTTTAGCGAACCGACACATAACACCCTCCGACCCAAAATTCGTAGCTGAAAGTGACAGATTTTGCACTTTTAGTGACGGATTTTGGGTCAGATGGTGTTATGTGTCGGTTCGCTAAAAGTGCGGGATGCAAAATGCCAGGTTTTGAAGTATAGAATGCAATGTACTAAATGGGTTTAACTTGGGGATGCAAAGTTCATTCAACTCTTGTTTAATTAGTGTTTTTTTTTAATTTCATCAGTAAAGTGTTTTGTGTTAAATGTTGAATTGCTATTCCCACTAATAAAAATGTTTAAAATTAATTTTTGTTAGTATAGTGTATTGTGTAGCGTTTGATTAGTTGAAATATGTGATTTTGATTTCTTTCTCAGTGTAGTGTAGTGTAGTGTTTGATGTATAGTATTTTTAATTTTTTTTTGCTGTGACCGTGGTTTGGTCACGACGGAGTATGACAGGTTCCTTTCCATTTGTATAGTCTACTGTTTAAGGTTTGATTAATTGAAAGATGGGTTTTTGATTATGGAGTATTACCTTGTGTTCGTGTTTTTCGTGGTGCAGCGGTAGATATAATTTTTATTTTTTTGTTGTGACCATAATTTGGTTCCCTTTTATTGTTTGGTTCCTTCAAGTTTTGAATATGGATTTGAAAGTTGTATATCTAATTACAACATGAGCATATATTCCTTTCTTCTCCTTCACTACGTACCATAACTAATTGCGTGACAACAACAAAAAAAAAATATGTGGGTTGTATACCTATTATTTGGTCGTAAATAAATTAATATCTCATGTTTTGATATAAATATTAATCATTGCAAAATATTAATAGTTGATCAGTGTTGCTTCAGCGGCCATATGACCAAAATTCCAAATGTGAGATTGTGAGTCCAAATATCAGAAAAGTTCAGCTCATGCATGCTGGTTTTTGATCGTTATGCTACTGGTATCTCAAGTTATTTTATCTTCATCTTTGTGCTACTAGTATCTCATGTCAGTGCTAGCTAGTGATATATGTGGATTTGAATAAAAAAATTATTTTCTCCATTTAGTTCCCGCGGACAAGCAAATGACGGGACGGTTCACGGGTTTAACTTATTTTTAGTGAGTTTATCATTTAACACTATTTTTTTTGTAAGTTAGTATATATATATATATATTTGTGTGTGTGTGTGTGTGTGTTGAATGTAATGACAATTGGTTCTTATATGTGATTTTAGTTTAGAGTATGTTGATTGACTGAAGAAAGGGGGAGCCAAGTTGACCGTTTCAGATATAAGTATATGATATACATATTATTTCTAACATAATAATTTGAAAAAATCATACTAAATTGTTTATTCAATTTTTTGAAGGGACTAAAAAGGCTAGTGAGGTTTGGAGATCTCTCACCAAAAACCAGAAGGATGTGTATAACTAAAAAGCCTCACAATTGCGGAGCGTGCAACGGACAGCCCATCTAAGCCAACAAGGAAGAAGAAAGTGCCGGTACTTACCCAATTTGAATGTTTATGTCAAGATGTGTTTTATCTCATTGTAACATTTATTTGAATGTTTTATTTAATATTTTACGAATGGATCCCAAACTATTTTTTAGTTTTATCAATCTTACAGTTTGTTGAGTCATGATACTTTTCGTATTGGGCCTGTTTGATTAGGCTCCTACCTCAGACCATGTTTATTATGTCTTAAGTGTATTGGCTCTCTGATTTGGGCTGACCCACTGGACAAATAATATCTACTTTTTGGGTTTTGACCGGTAATGATGAAAGAATATGACAGTTGACTATCTTATCTGCAAAACATTAATGTGGATGGGATGATAGTTGGCCGGCGGTAGAAAACAGTGGCCAAAGGTAGTGGGTGGGCTGCATGCAGTCGGCTGAGATGACCATGAGTGGGGGTATGTGTCAGAGAGGACACTATATATTTTTCCTCCATTGTTAACCTTGTGATCGCTTGTACTGACTCTCACGCCTGAGCTATCCCCCGACGGTCAGGCCGTCAAGCTTTTGGTGTGATCATGTTTAATGTGCAGGATTTAGACGAGCTTTAAGTGATTGGAGTTCATGTGGCGTTAACACAGTTTAAACAAAAACTACCCAAACTTTATCTTAAAGTATGTATTTCAATATGAAAAATTAATTTTAAATGGGTAAAATTTTTATTGATATTTTCGCACCATGTTAGCACACTTGTTCATTTTTAATAAAGAGACAATATATCGTTACAACTAGAATGAATTTACTCTTTTAACCCCACATTTTCTATGAGATTTACTAATTTTAACATGTTCTGGAAATGGTATGTTTGCCAGACTTTGAGTAGCACCCTGCTGAGAAATGAGTAGCACCTTAGTCAGTACTGATTAGCACCTTTTTCAGATACTAGTAGCATTTGCATTCCAGTGTTGCATAATTCAACAAATTTTAATTATGTAAATTACATGGGACATTCCAGGACTGTGTTTTGCATATGTTTAGTTGTGATATCTGTTTTTCAGGTGCTGTTAAGGACAAAGTGTTCTCCATCGATGGTCATGAACATGATGGATAAAATTAGAGACACTGAAGCCAAATGTAGCATAATAAAAGAAATGAGATTCAAATCTCTCCTTTCTCTGAAGTGCACTACTGTATCAAGGGAGTATCTACTAGGATTGATATCTTGTTTTGACCCTACAAACTGCATGTTGAAAGTGGATGGTTCTTCCCCTCTCCCGGTTATGGTGGAGGATGTGGGCAGGGGCTTGGGATCCCTTCAGGTGGACAACATGTGCCAACGGAGGTGCCCAAAGAGGACATGAATATTATTGCAAGGTACTGCAATATATCACTCGAGTTCTTGACAATGTCCATCATGATTGAAGAGCCTAACCTTGATTTCAGGATGAGTCTGCTGACCTTTTTTCTTGCGTTATTCCTTTGTCCCACGACAAAAGATGTCTTCTCTGGGCAGTTGTTAGCACCCATCTCAGTTGCTGCACACATGGAAGAATAAAACCGAGCCAAATTCGTGCTTGACTGGTTGGTGGAGGAGAAAAAGAAGTGCAATGACGCAAAGGCAACGAGAAAGAGTAGGGCCCAGAGTATTGGGATCAGCGGCTGCATCATGCTTTTATTGGTAAGCTTATATATTATTAAAATTTTAAACAAGTATGAAATGAAATTCATTTGTTGTTTGTAATTAGATTTCAGCTTCACATGCATAAGTTCCTTTGAACTTTATGCATATCCTAGACTTGAAAGATATAGTTAAAGCAAAAACTTTAATGAGTTGAATTTGCCTTTTACTTCATTGTCCTGGTAGATATCAGTTTTGCGCTGTCTACATTTTCTTGTAATGTTATCACTCTTTCAGTAGAAATGAATTTATTTGTGTTGGTTGAATGTCCTTTGAAATCAACTGATCAACACCAATATCAGAAATGAGTAGCAACTGATTCAAAAGTCAGTAGAACCGTAGTCAAAACTGTCCTTGTTCAGGTTAGAGTAGCAGTTTCATGATATCTGAGTAGCACATTCATGAGATCTTAGTTGCACTACTCTCAATATTGAGTAGTTAATGTATGCACTTACCAAAAATTTATATGTTTACATTTGTTGCAAATGTTTGATTCTTATTGCAGCTTTTTTTATTTTGACAGTGTTACGTGATATTGTACCTGATAGCGGGGAAGATTGTGTGCCATCGCATTGGACGAATAAATATATTGCCCAACGAATAGAGAAGGAGAAACTAGTAAAAGAAGATGCGAGTTAAGTATTTTCATGTATTTTATTTTTATGTAATGAAAGCTAGCAACGGCTTCTACGTTTATTGAGAAGGATGAAGAGGAGGAGGAGGAGGAAGAGGAAGCCGAGGAGGAAAGAACAGAAAAGGAAGAAATGAGGAGAAGGGAGAGGTAGAAGGAGAGGAAAAAGAGGAAGAAGAAAAAAAGGGAAAATTGGGGACAGACGCAGAGGATGTTCAAATGGGGGAACGATTCGAATATTATCATGAAGAAATGGGGGCAGACTTTGACATGACTCTCCACTAGGCATGAGACTATGACCGAAAATGTCAGTTTGTAGCGCAATGAGTAAGTATAGACTGAGGAGGAGTCAGATTTCCAAAATGAGTCGGCAACTGTCGAGCCCATACGTTGGTGATCCCCAGCTTGTTGCGAGTCAATTAAGTGATGAGGAGCAGACAGTTTATCTATATTGCTTGATGAAGTTTTTACCTAATGATTCGAGAAACAAGTAAGCATTCAATTTGTTGATTGCATGTTAGTATTGTAAGATGGTTATTTTTAATGTTTCAAGCATAAGGAATGCACTTTGATGGACTTGTAAGTTGTTTCTTGTGTGAAGCTGCCTTTCTAGTGGTCTTTAAACATTCGTTTCAGTTTGTGAAAGACTTTTATTTTTCATAGGTCGTCGTAAAATTTCGTTGCCAATTTGTTGGCGGGAAAAAAATAATTTACTGCCTACTTAATTTTTTGTTGCCGATGTGATCTCCTCATAGTGAGCAACAAAAAGTTTTTGTTATATTTCGTAGCTTAATGTGAGCCAAATTTATTGTCAACAATTTTTTTGGTTGTATTTTGTACAATTTTTTACGACTAATAAATTGTTACCTAAAATTAAAATAAACCCAATAATCTCCCCCCCTAAAACACATTTTTTTATTTTAAAATTATTATTTTTTGACCGCAAATTTATACAGTCAAATGTTTCACTCTCTATCTCAAAATAAATGCTCAGTTTTAATTTTTGTGGTCAGACTTAAGGGTGTAAAAGAACCGAATCGATCCGAGTATTAAGTTGCTCAGATTTGGTTCACAAAATTTATTGAGTATAAAATAACGTTTGATTGAAACTCGTTTAGCTACCAAATGGAGCCCGAGTAGTTTGAATTTTTCAAACGAATATAATCCAAGTATCAATAGAAAGTTGTAATTTGAGAAGGTTGCGCTCGAATCGAACTTTTAGTCGAGCGATTACGAATTGAGTTCGAACTATTTGCTCATTTTACAACCTTAGACTCAGAGTTATAATTTTTGAAATTAAAATTGAGCACACAAATATTTTTTATTTTTCAAAAATTATAAAAAATTAGAGTTTGTAGTAAATTGAATGTAATTTATAATGATCATATTTGCTCACTTATAATTTTCGAAAAAATGTAATTAATTTCTAAAATAATTTATATGATTTTTTTTTGTAACTCATTATTTTACATATATACATTTCGAGTTGAGAAAGGAACTAAAATCTCCCTCAAAATCTCACCAAAAATCGACCAAACCGCACCAATTAAGACGCACTAATGGTTTGTAACTCATTAGTGATTTTTTTTCCCATTGTCCAATATACTTGATTCATTCTCAAACATTATATTAAAAGAGTTGCTTGCCCAACTGGCTTAAAAGAAGTTAATAATAACAAAACACCAATTGCAACAATAAATTAACTAAATTTCAACTTTCAAAACCCAAATATCATCCATTGTACTTTATATTAATGATTTACCAAGTTCTAACATGTTTAACAAAATATCAAAACTTTTGTAATGTCCACAACAAAAGTTTTGAATGTCAATAAATAATGATTAGTAGTTGTTTTCAACTCTTTTTGTCCTTAAGTTGGTGATGCCTTGAATCAACTGTAAGAATTTTAGATTGTCGGCCTACTTGTTCATTATATTCTCGAGATTGTCAATCCGTTTCTCTTGTACCTGAATGATTGATTGAAGCTCTTCATTCTTAAAGCGGAATGCTTCTAACTCTATTGCAAATGCTTTTCTTGCTAGATGAAAACTTCTATACTTGAGGACCAAAAAATCCAAAATCAAACAATCTCCCTGCCTTCTTACTCAAAACTCGAGTCATAATCTCCCTTTTGTCATTAGTGTCAATATTTTCAGATTCTGCTTCCATCTTAGAGATGCATTCACTCTCAAGTGATTTCATTTCATTATGTGAAATTAACAACAAATGCAAATAATTCAAAGATAATCCCAAATTCATAAGTTACAAGACTCAAAACCCATCAGGTTAGAATCAAAAGTGAAATTCTGAAAAATGAAGTAAATGTAGCATGTGCAGTCTTCGAACAAGGCTAAAGATCATACCTTTGCTATTACAGGAAATTACCTGAACTATTTCTAAGCAACTTAAAATAAGAAACCGACCAAATTAATTAGTTATCCTAACTCGCAGAAAACTGTGGCAATGCCATAAAAACAGTAAACAGAACCTAAGCTATATGTCAAAAGAAACATGTTCAGAATTTATGTCACAACCACATTCAGCAAATTTGGTCATCCATTAAATAACGGAATCATAATCATAACAAATGACGCATATAAAACACAATTGAACTGCAGGTACTACTTTAGGTGCACACATAAGAATGATCAAGGTTGCTAAGCACTTGAACAAAGCTTGCAATTTCACTAAAACCAAGCTAGCACCAAATGATTTACATGCAGTCCACGTTAAAATGAATAGAAGATTTAATAAACAAGCTTGAGGCATGAGCTATACAAGAGCTATTAAATAAATCTCTCTTAATGTAACATTCATAAAATCTAGCTCCATCAGTAATCTAAGAATCTAGATTGATCAACATGTGTTAAAAGCTACTGCTATTTTTTTATTCAGCTTAAAAACAAGATTATTAGACATAAATTATGTCTAAATCAAGTAGCTTCGTTAACTTCAGTTAAAAGATTGGAATGTAAATCAAGACTAATGCCTAAATCATATGTCTGACTACCTTTGTTATCAAAAACAAGGTAAGGTTTGTATAACTTACGTGTGCAGATTCATTTTCAGGTTGTACCCACTCGTTTGTTCGCTTTTTCTGATGTGTGCTTTTGCAACCTTCAATTGGATCTCCCTGAAAATCAAATTAGAATAACTAATAACGAGAGCATTATTGAGGGATGCATTTCACCTTACATGTCTACTAATGTCATGCCAATAAATTAAAAGATCCTTGTTGCTGAAAATTCACACAAAATCACAATCCTCAACAAATTTAACCAAATTGAAACATATATACATACATACATACCTTCTCTGAACAACAAATGCTTAAGTGATATGCATTAGTAAGATCCTATTATAGGAAGAACTATGTTGGTGGTTTAATCATCAATAATTTTTTGCTTGTTCTAATAAATATATGGTGCTAATAAATGGACACGCCTAACTGATAGTTGCTTGCTCAATATATGCATTGTTAATGCAATACAAGATTGTATAATAATTATCAACATATACTTGTATAGTGTGCATAACTCACCACCATAAATTTATTCATCTTACCTTAACGGGCATAACCCAAGCCTAAATAACTCTTTTAAGGAGAAGATTTATGCGGAGATTGTTTTTTAAATTATAAGCACTATCTTTCTTGGTCTTACAAGAATAAGTCTGTACTAGCAACAAACATAAAATGACTATATATTACTGTCCACTTCTCGACCGTGCTGCAAAACTAAAGCACTACTACTTTTAACTAGAGCAATTGAATACTTTAGTAAGCTCAGTTAATTTAGGGATTGAAACAACACATAAAACAAAAACTAACTGCCAAAAGGACAAATAGATCAAATCAAAACAAGATGATATCTAGAACACTAGCACTCAATTTATGTATGCTTGCATGTTATATTCAGTTTTTTGTAAGAGTTTTCGATGTATTCAGATCGATGTAGTGTGGTTCCCCTCATATCCATAACTGTTGGATTTGGGAATCTTTTCAGAAATAAATTTAGCCTTTTGCAAAAAAAAAAAAAACAAAGCAGACCTAACTAGGAATAACAATATTTGACATAATTTAATTTTTTGCAACTTACTTCAATCCTTGACAATGATTCTTCAATTATTCCCTCTGTAATATCCTTGAATTTGGTATTCATTGGGAGGTTGTTGCGGACCATCAATCCTATCTCCGACGACAACTTAGCAAATTCTATAGGATTTGTGGGCCTCCCTTTACTAGGTGACCCATTGATAGCCAACTTCTTTCCTTTTGCCTTGGTGAGCTTCTCAAGTCCAATACCGCAAGTAGGTCCGCATATTTTCTTTGCAGAAGATGAAGCTATTTTAAAAATTAGATGTGAAGAAGTAAAGGGAACAACAAATTAACAAGACAACAAAAACTATGTATAACATATATATACAAATGTGTATAACATATGTTAACTAAATAGATCTAGAGAAAACTCGCATGGTCCAGACCCTTTTGAAGACCCTTGCTCACCGGACATCGGTGTAGGGCCACTTTCTTCTGTTTGGGTAAAGTTTTCACCAACTATAGTGTCATTAGTATGTTGCGTCGAGGTAGAAATGGGAGTACACATTTCATTCGCAGGACCATCATGGGCATTCGGTGAACGTGCAAACATTGCACGTAATTTACTTGTTAGACGCACAAGTGATGGTTGAGCAAATCGAGCTGTGATCTTGTGATCGGACTTCTTGGAGGAGTTATCGACATCATAATTCTTCGTCTTACATGAGGATGTAACCCTTCGGTTGAGTTAAGTTCAGCTTCTTCATTATCCCCAAAGAACTCAACATTTTGCGAGGCTACATACCTTCTTGTTTGAGTTGCTCCTTTCCTTTTCAATACAGGGCTAGACATTTTCAAGGACCAAGTATGCAAGATGAGTGATTTTCTGAAACTAAATAATCAGACCAGGTATATATATTAGTAAATAAGACATGTATAGACAGAAATTGGTGCAAATCCACTAGAAAGTAAGACTAAAGTATGTCATACATCACAATGCATCATTTGAAATAAAGCGGAGGCAGGAAATTGCTGTGTATTTTAGGAAACACTTCATATTCCATAATCGCAGTAAACAAATTAAAAAACTAGGATTCAACACTTGATAATTTTCATTTATTCCCAACACAAACTGGGATTCAGATTGATTGAATTACTCATAACCCATCTTATATTATACCAAATGTTGAACATCTCTTAACTAATGGATGGCCAACTTCTTTGGTCATCCATCTGTTCCTAATTGCTTCCATTGCCTCCTTGGTCATCACCAACTATTGCTGATACTGTGCTTCAGTTGCATCAAGCTACAACTTTAGTAGTTGGACATCATGTTCTTCTGTCTGTTAAGATGACCAACTACTGCTGATGTTGTGGTCCAGTTGCATCAGGCTCCAACTTTTGTAGTTGGACATCATATTCTTCTATCTGTTAAGGTTCTTAAGGACACATACAAATAGTTTCTTGTCAAGTTCATTAAATTAAAAAAAATCCATCTAGATCGAACCTGAAGTAACATGTATACACTCAACTTACCTAGCTGCCACTTTCCTGCATTTTAAACTTCATTGTTCAAATCCTGAAGTTCACCTCTCAGTCTCATAGACATGCCAACATAATATATGCTCAAACATGATCATTATTCAAATTAAGCATTCTTCACTCATTACCTCAGAAGAAACTGATGCTTGTAACCCTTTATCTTCCATTAGAAACTTTCACTGTGTGCAAATGTTGCATTCTGTCTCATCCGACCACTGCAACTATGTAATTCTGCATAGCAAAACAACAATCAACATATATAATCATATACAATTTAGTTTATTTAATGCAAACCTTAGAGTTGTAATTAGATAAGACAGTGACAAAAGCTCATGTATAGGTCTTGGCTTTATCAGTTGCTTTATCTTTCCATTTCCAAGCAATAATTTTTTAATCTGTTTGGTTTTGATTTCGAAATTCAAAAAATTTAAACATGATCACTATAATTAAAATACCAATAATATATCAACCAATTAAAATTTAATTCCCAAATTACGTTAAAGCTCTATATTCAAAAGACAAAGATTTAAATGTATTCAAAAGACAGATTTTTATATCCAAAACTATATATGCTACCTTATTCCCTTAATGAGGGTCCTAATTCAAAAGACAAAGATTTAAATGTATTCACCTTGAAGAACATGTTTCCCTGCCTTCAGAGACATATCCACATGCACAATTTAGTTCTCGTGTTAACAATATTTTTGATCAAACAAATAAATCAATTGAAGAAGATATTATTCCGATAAAAAAAATTAAATCCAAGAGTGAAGACGGCTACAAAATAGAATTTTGCTAAGGTGTGCAAAAGTATCCTTCTAGAAAGGAATTACAATTTTAATGATTATTAAAATTGAAAACCTTTGTGTTACTATTTTTATAAGATGTTGAGTACGCTGTTTACTCTAGAAAAAGCTTACGATGTGCTTTTATTAGTATGTTTTCTTATTTTCATTATTGTTTTGGTGGAGTCACAATCTTGGCATTAATAATCACTCTCGCAACTGATGTTCAAGCTCATAAGGTTTATGATAGAACGTTTTTAAAAATGTTTTAATCGGTGTAGTCAGGGCAAGATTTCAAGTTCACAAAGTGAGTGCAAAATCCCCAAGTGTCCTGTTTTGTAAGAAGGATCATGTTTTGTAAAAAGGAGTTATAGGCACATTACATAGTTTGAAAAATTTAATGAATGCAAAATGTATTCATGACTGAAGCAATCAACAAACCCCCTTATTCTTAATGTAAATGTTCATGATGTTATGCACAAGCTTATTAAACTGATAGCTTCAAACACTTTATAAAATAAAACAAAAGCATTCCCGGGACAAAATAAGTTGCTCAGAAGATAAAATCCAAAAGAAAGAAAATGTATACACCTAGCCTAACCTTGGCAAGTCGAAAAAAATTCAAAATCCAATAAAAGTTTCAATTTTGCTATAATATAAAAAAGAAATTTGCAAGAAAATCTCACCATTTACTACAACAAAACAAATATAAAAGAAATTAAATTTTAACAAAATCCAAAAATAATATGCTTTAGTGATTACCAACATGTCATACATTAAAACTAACAAATAAGAAAATTTCAAATCAAAAATCTGACAAAATAATTTTTCTACCAAGAAAGAAGCTTGCTAATTGATTGGAACGTAACAAAAGTCATGAACCAATTACATGACGTAAGTTGCAAAACGTAGTAATATTTACACCAAGTCCAACAACACCTCCGGATATACGATATTTGTCGTGGTGGATGATCCATTAGGAGGGAGAAGGACACTGATGCGATCAACCGACGTGCATCTAGACATGGCCACATATAGGTGACCGTGTCTGAATACAGGCAAACGTAGATCTACACCAACAAACTTGAGGGACTAGCCTTGCGACTTATTGATTGTCATAGCATATGTTAAGCGTACTGGGAATTGGCGTCTAGTCATTTGAAATGGTAAATCTTTGGTGGACGACGGTGATAATGATATTCGCGGGATGAAACACAGATTTGTCACCAGTTAGAATTCTAACCTCAATAACCCGCAATGCGCACTTGACAACCATTAGTCTGGTGATGTTACAGAGTCCATCTTTCGAGGCTATATTCCTCAACAATATGATGGTGCACCCAACCTTTAGCTCCAACTTGAAAGGCAATAAACTTGACAGGTTTAGAGAATTTAGAAACTTACTTAGATATTGATTAGTGGTAGAACGACAGAGTTCGTCCCCATCTGACACATTGTCAGCTGCCAAGTAGGTACGTCTCGCCAGGATAAATTTGTAAAGTAATATCGTTGATATCACATACATCATTCCGAGCGGAAAGAATTGTGCGCTCAGTTAAGTAAGATGGGGTTACCGCACTGAGCACATCTAGTTGTGGATTAACTCTGAAAATTAGTTCATGCAGAGTTCGACACCTGTGTATCGTTAGAGGAAGTTCCACAGTATCTTGCGTACTGATCCCAATCTAAGTATGATGTGAAACATATCAGTACATATAAATGAATAATTAGATGTTTTTATATAAATAATCTATAATATAAATCACCTCTTCCAAGAAGGATAAGTGAGAAAAATTTGTAGGATTGATATTCAAACACATGTTTATGCTCAAAGTCATTACGCACGCATTCGCCCACATTGCAGAACGTCTTAAAAGATGCACCAACAATTTGTTCTTGCCCTTAGGTATCACCGGCAGTATTTGACGAAAATCCCCGCCAAGCACAATCGTGATACCACCGAATGGTCGGTTATCATCACGGACGTCACGAAGTGTGCGATCAACTGCCTCAACACCACGTCGATGCTGAATGGGAACTTGGTCCCATATTATCAAGCGAGCCTCCCTAAATAATTCCCCATGCGGTGACTGTTTGCTGAAACTACATACCGAGCCTTCTATGATATCGAATGGAATGCAAAATGTAAAATGAGTTGTCCGACCGCCTAACAACAACAACGATGCAATTCCAGATGAAGCAACTGTAACGACGATATGACCCTCGCTGCGCATTTTAGTGGCGATGGTGATGTACAAAAAGGTTTTCCCTGTTCCTGCACCTCTACTAAGGAAAAACATTTTGCCCTGATTTTCAGCAACGGAGATAGTGATAGCATCATAAGCCGTACGTTGAGCATTATTTAAATCATCAATATTCAAAAGGTTATTCAGTTGATTAGCTTCATTTCATAGTTGCATATGATCGATCAACAATCTATTATTTGAAATAAAACTCCAATTTTTAACGGTGTGTGACATAGGTGGGAAGTCATCCAATTTTTTGCCAGATTCATGTAGCAACTGATCAATCAAATATAAACCGTAATCTTCGATTTGAGGTTACGTTAGATCGCATGTCAAAAGTTGTTTGTGACGAAGATCATCGCATATATGGACGGAGAATTGATTCCACAGAGTGCATGACTATATTGGGAAACATTCTACCAGAATGATGCAGAATTGTCTCCGTAACTGGTATCCCGTATTCATGGTTGAAGCCTCCTGCAAGCATTGTACCCATTCTGCATCATCTTCTAGGAGCCCCATAGCTACAGACGCTAATTTAAAAATATCATGAAACACACCATTGATCGTGCGTAGACCATCAAAAGAATGCGATCCTCTAACAACTGTTAATAGCAATTGAAAGTAAAACCGCTCTCCCAGAATTGGGCGTAGCAAAGTATAATCTGCCAATTGCAAACCCACTCTGCCTCGGAGTCCAAATTTTCCGACCTTTGTTCCAAATGAAATGTTGGGAAAATTCTTGGTATGTGTAGGCACATGCAACATCTTTTGAAGAACAATAGTCAAAGAATCCAGTTAGAGTTGTGATTTGACTCCTAGACCCAAGTCTAATTGTTTCAAGTGTTTTAGCAGGATCGTAAACAACTTGATGGAGATCTAGCCGTACAAGCGAAGGAATTTCTTCATGGAGAGGATAACCGAAATGTCGCCATGCAACCTTTGTCGGTCCAATATACCTTGCATCAAGGTATTGCTTTATCTCATTGTTTCCATATGGTCCCTCTAAAACCATAGTTGTGCGGTCATGACCTTTGTAAATGTACTTGTAGATATATTTGACGCATCTCATTCCTGCACAGACCTCCACATTTATATGACAGTTAAACTTTCTTGATAGGTGTGGATTGTAAGGTACGACCTCTCGATTATCAAATGTATGCCCTCTGGTAGTGTAAGACTGACCATTACGGCGACGACGGTAAACAGGGTACCCATGTTCATCCATAGTAATCGATTTTACAGAGGCTTTTGGATAATGGAACCGACATGCACCATGCAAGTTGAATATGGATTTCGAGAACCATAGAGACCATGAACCATACAACTCTTTATTGTTTCGTACAGAGTTGGATCTGGGAATTCAGTACTAACTAACCGATCCACTTCCACTTGTGCAGTTGTCTGAATCTTGTCAGGGCCATAAAGGTAGAATAAAGCATGAATGTGTGGTAATCCTCGTTTTTGGAACTCATGTTAAATACATGAGCAACTTTTAGACCAAAATTTTGTTCATTTTTTACCCCATGCATCAGAGCATGCCGTTTTAACTAAAATACACGGGCAATTATGTCTGGACGATCCAAAGAGGTTTGGTGTTCTAGTAAGGCAGTTGTTATTTCGGGTTGGCCGTCTTGGTGAGAAAGATGTCAAGGTGTTGGTGGTATCTTGTAATGGCCATAGATTCGTGAAAAATCTGGGTCATGTTACGTGCACTCCAAGTAAAGGACGATAGCAGAACAAAGCGTTGTCTGATCTAATCGAGGCCTAACTCATCAACACTGTCGTCACACAAATTTGCATAAATCTCCCAACTTAATTTATCCTGATTGAGTCTGATGTAAGACAACCTGCTTTGTTCCGTTGATGCCCAAGCATCTACTATAAACTCTTGAAATAACTTTCCTCCACTTACGAATTGTCAAATACTCGGTGGGACGCGGAAAATACGTTAACTGTAAAATTGCATGTGTCATCCTTCTTACTTAAAAATCATTTTGTTCGGAGTTCCACTGTCGTAGACTAGGTTCCCAACCAAGCTAACCAGTAGGGAATAGAAGTATATAGTGTAATGGTAAATATGCTGGATGACACTTATTGATCTGACTCAGGGCTCTATTATCTCCTTTTAGGTGCAGAACAATATCCCGCATACCACTACTCTCACTACCATCACCAGGTAAAATCACAGCTATTTCATCTGTGGTTGGAAGATTGTATCGATGCCTATTAGTTAATGAGGTGTAATGAAGGTGAGCACGTAAATCATGATCTGAAGATTCTGACTCGGTTAGTATTTCATGGGCACGTTTGTACTTTGAAGCAAAATGATTCACTGAAAACAAACGATTCTGTATAATGTGGAATATGCCGACAAAATGATTTTGCTTGACCATCATGTTCATCGTCACGAATAGGAGGTGGGGGTGCAATGAGTTCTGGTAACTTAATTTTGTATTGTAGACAACATGTTCCGAATCTTGGATTGGACAATCCAGTGGCCTGCGACTTATTTTTTTTTAATTAAAATGTTGCTACTTGTGAGTTGTGAAGCTTGAACACAAGACTTGTAAGTAAATAAATAAGAGTTCAAACCAACTGAGCTACAACAACTATTTGTTTTTAATGCAATCTTCAATATATTTCAACTATTTGTCTTCAACTATTTGTTTTTAACGCTCTCTTTCCTAACTTGTGCGCTATGCCAACTTACGCCGCGAGCACGTACTACTTTCATTGCGATTTCGTTCACGTCTGGCGCGTTGGGCCTTAATTTTAGAGGAAGCGAAATTTGATGCGGGAAGACTTTCCAATATTGACACCACCCAAGTCACTCTCCCAATTCTCCAACCATGCTCCATTTGCTAACATGGTTACTGCAGTCCCCCCACATTCCCAACCATCTCTTAGTACAATATTGGCTAAACATTCGCCTACTCAGTTGTGCAATGTCGAGGTACATTTATTATTGTCATTGTTTGTATTTGGATTAAAATACATAAAACTAACTATCTGCAACGCCAAAATGAATGCGTACTTGTGCGGGAAACACAAATTATTAGCAATCATACTGCACCTTCAACGTCGAAAGTATATCACACGCCCACTAATTGTCGGAAAAATAGAAAAGAAAATGTCTACCTCTTTGGTAAGTTTTTTGATTAATGTCTTCGAATTGATACATATTTCTTTTGCTCTTAAGAAAAATAGAGTTGTAATGTATTGTCTTTCCCCTGTTGGATAGTTGCATAAGAAAATACCAGGGATTTACACTCCCCCACAATCCTTATGTCATGATTTGCAAGACCTAACTCCATTGCACCGAGCCACTATAACACACCTTCCACAAAAAAGGTCGCGGACAAATAATTTGGAATGTTATCTAACACCTATAATTGCGTTCGACCCAATTTTTATTCCAACTGACTTTGCTCTATTCTCACCTGTTCTGGTGCGACCTTTACCCTCGCCTCGAAATTTAGAGACAGACTTTGCTCACTATGAAGCTGTCCCCGATGTAGCACCACATTCTCATCAAACTGACGACAATGTCCTCATGACGTCGTCTTTGGTTCTGGCAGATCTAACAGTGTATGTATATTCTACATAGTTTATTAGTTGCCTACTATTTTCTTACTTCTCATATTTGTGTACATATAGTATTTATTTGTAGATTCCCACCAGAACCATTTAGTGATGTTGACAGTATGTTTAGTGATGACGAATTGAATGTTATTGTCTCTGTCAATAATGAGCATCATTTTCTCAGGTCGATGAATATTTAGAGTGTCCTTATTGTCCAACCTTACATTGGCGGGATGAACGATTATCTCGCACAGGATTGTCCAATCCAAGATTCGGAACATGTTGTCTACAATGCAAAATTAAGTTACTGGAACTTATTGCACCCCCACCTACTATTCGTGCATTGTACGATGGTCATGATGGTTAAGCAAAATTATTTCGTCGACATATTAGGGAGTACAATGCAGATAATGCTTTCACGAGCTTGGGTGCTAAGCTTGACGACAGATTACTCAACTCAAGAGGGCCAACATCATTCACTATCTATGGAGAATTACGTCACCGTACCGAGTTATTGTTACCACCGAATGGTCACGCACCCATCTACTGTCAGTTGTACATATATGACCCAGCCACTGCATTGAATATTCGGTGTGTGCGAAATAATAACTTGTGTCGATTTTTCCTCCACACTATACAAAATTGTTTGTTGTCAGTGAATCATTTTGCTTCAAAGTACAAACGTGCCCATGAAATACTAACCGAGTCAGAATTCTCAGATCATGATTTACGTGCTCACCTTCATTACGTCTCATCAACTAATAGGCATCGATACAATCTTCCAACCACAGATGAAATAGCTGTGATTGTACCTGGTGATGGTAGTGAGAGTAGTGGTATGCGGGATATTGTTCTGCACCTAAAAGGAGATAATAGAGCCCTGAGTCAAATCAATGAGGGTCATCCAACATATTTACCATTACACTATGTACTTCTATTCCCTACTGGTGAGCTTGGTTGGGAACCTAGTCTACGACAGTGGAACTCCGAACAAAATGATTTTTCAGTAAGAAGGATGACACATGCAATTTTACAGTCAACGTATTTTCCGCGTCCCACCGAGTATTTGACAATTCTTGAGAGGAAAGTTATTTCAAGAGTTTATAGTAGATGTTTGGGCATCAACGGAGCAAAACATGTTGTCTTACATCAGACTCAATCAGGATAAATTGAGTTGGGAGATTTATGCAAATTTGTGTGATGACAGTGTTGATGAGTTGGGCCCCGATTAGATCAGACAACGCTTTGTTCTGCTATCGTCCTTTACTGGGAGTGCACGTAACATGAGCCAGATTTTTCATGACTCTATGGCCATTACAAGGGACCACCAACACCCTGACATCTTTCTCACAATGACGGCCAACCCAAAATGGCCAGAAATAACAGCTGCCTCACTAGAACACCAAACCTCTTTGGATCGTCCAGACATAGTTGCCCCTGTATTTTAGTTAAAACGGCATGCTCTGATGCATGGGGTAAAAAATGAACAAATTTTTGGTCGAAAAGTTGCTCATGTATTTACCATTGAGTTCCAAAAACGAGGATTACCACACATGCATGCTTTATTCTTCCTTTATGGCCCTGACAAGATTCAGACAACTGCACAAGTGGAAGTGGATCGATTAGTTAGTGCTGAATTCCCAGATCCATCCACTGATCCAACTCTGTACGAAACAATCAAGAGTTGTATGGTTCATGGTCCCTATGGTTCTCGAAACCCATATTCAACTTGCATGGTGAACGGTGCATGTCGGTTCCATTATCCAAAAGCCTCTGTAGAATCGATTACTATGGATGAACATGGGTACCCTGTTTACCGTCGTCGCCGTAATGGTCAGTCTTACACCACCAGAGGGCATACATTTGATAATCGAGAGGTCGTACCTTACAATCCACACCTATCAAGAAAGTTTAACTGTCATATAAATGTGGAGGTCTGTGCAGGAATGAGATGCGTCAAATATATCTACAAGTACATTTACAAAGGTCATGACCGCACAACTATGGTTTTAGAGGGACCATATGGAAACAATGAGATAAAGCAATACCTTGATGCAAGGTATATTGGACCGACAAAGGTTGCATGGCGACATTTCGGTTATCCTCTCCATGAAGAAATTCCTTCGCTTGTACGGATAGATCTCCATCAAGTTGTTTACGATCCTGCTAAAACACTTGAAACAATTAGACTTGGGTCTAGGAGTCAAATCACAACTCTAACTGGATTCTTTGACTATTGTTCTTCAAAAGATGTTGCATGTGCCTACACATACCAAGAATTTCCCCAACATTTCATTTGGAACAAAGGTCGGAAGATTTGGACTCCGAGGCAGAGTGGGTTTGCAATTGGCAGATTATACTTTGCTACGCCCAATTCTAGGGGAGCGGTTTTACCTTCAATTGCTATTAACAGTTGTTAGAGGGTCGCATTCTTTTGATGGTCTACGCACGATCAATGGTGTGTTTCATGATAGTTTTAAATTAGCGTCTGTAGCTATGAGGCTCCTAGAAGATGATGCGGAATGGGTACAATGCCTGCAAGAGGCTTCAACCATGAATACGGGATACCAGTTACGGAGACTATTCTGCATCATTCTGGTAGAATGCTTCCCAATATAGCCATGCACTCTGTGGAATCAATTCTCTGTCCATATATGTGATGATCTTCGTCACAATCAACAAACAACTTTTGGCATATGCGATCCAACGCAACCTCAAATCAAAGATTACGGTTTATATTTGATTGATCAGTTGCTACATGAATCTGGCAAAAAATTGGATGACTTCCCACCTATGCCACACCCCGTTCAAAATTGGAGTTTTATTTCAAATAATAGATTGTTGATCATATACAACTATGGAATGAAGCTAAACAACTGAATAACCTTTTGAATATTGATGATTTAAATAATGCTCAACGTACGGCTTATGATGCTATCACTATCTCCGTTGCTGAAAATCAGGGCAAAATGTTTTTCCTTAGTAGAGGTGCAGGAACAAGGAAAACCTTTTTGTACATCACCATCACCACTAAAATGCGCAACGAGGGTCATATCGTCGTTACAGTTGCTTCATCTGGAATTGCATCGTTGTTGTTGTTAGGCGGTCGGACAACTCATTTTACATTTTGCATTCCATTCGATATCATAGAAGGCTCGGTATGTGGTTTCAGCTAACAGTCACCACATGGGGAATTATTTAGGGAGGCTCGCTTGATAATATGGGACCAAGTTCCCATTCAGCATCGACGTAATGTTGAGGCAGTTGATCGCACACTTCGTGATGTCCGTGATGATAACCGACCATTCGGTGGTATCACGATTGTGCTTGGCGGGAATTTCCGTCAAATACTACCAGTGATACCTAAGTGTGGGCAAGAACAAATTGTTGGTGCAATTTTAAGACGTTCTGCAATGTGAGCGAGTGTGTGTATTGACTTTGAGCATAAACATGCGTTTGAATAGCAATCATCCTGTAAATTCTTCTCACGCATCCTTCTTGGAAAAGGAGATTTATATTATAGATTATTTATATAAAAACATCTAATTATTTATATATATGTACTGATATGTTTCACATCATACTTAGATTGGGATAAGTACGCAAGATACTATGGAACTTTCTCCAACAATACACAGGTGTCGAACTCTACATGAACTAATTTCCAGAATTTATCCTGGCGAGACGTATACCTACTTGGCAGTTGACAAGGTGTCAGATGGAGACGAACTCTGTAATTCTACCACTAATCAATATCCAAGTGAGTTTCTAAATTCTCTAAACCCGTCAGGTTTACTGCCTTTCAAGTTGGAGCTAAAGGTCGAGTGCCCCATCATATTGTTGAGGAATATAGCCTCGAAAGATGGACTTTGTAACGGGACCAGACTAATGGTTGTCAAGTGCGCATCGCGGGTTATTGAGGCTATAATTCTAACTGGTGACAAATCTTTGAATCTGTGTTTCATCCCCCATATATCATTATCACCGTCGTCCAAAGATTTACCATTTCAAATGACTAGACACCAATTCCCAGTAAGCTTAACATATGTTATGACAATCAATAAGTCGCAAGGCCAGTCAAGTTTGTTGGTGTAGATTTGCGCCTGCCTGTATTCAGCCACGGTCACCTATATGTGCTCATGTCTAGATGCACGTCGGCTGATCGCATCAGTGTCCTTCTCCCTCATAATAGATCATCTACCACGATAAATATCGTATATCCGGAGGAGGTGTTAGACTCGGTGTAAATATTACTACCTTTTTTAATGTTTTGCAACTTATGTTAGGTAATTGGTTCATGACTTTTGTTGCGTTCCAATCAATCAGCAAACTTCTTTCTCGGTAGAAAAATTGTTTTGTCAGATTTTTGATTTGAAATGCTCTTCATTTGTTAGTTTTAATTTATGACGTGTTGGTAATCACTAAAGCATATTATTTCTGTTTTTTTTTATTTGGGTTTGGATTTTGGTAAAATTTAATTTCTTTTATGTTTGTTTTGTTGTAGTAAATGGTGAGATTTTCTTGCAAATTTCTTTTTTATATTATAGCAAAACTGAAACTTTTATTGGATTTGGAATTTTTTTTCCAACATTAGACTTGCCAAGGTTAGGCTAGGTGTATACATTTTCTCTCATGGATTTTATCTTCTGAGCAACCTATTTTGTCGTGGGAATGCTTTTGTTTTATTTTATAGTATTTGAAGCTATCAGTTTAATAAGTTTGTGCATAACATCATGAACATATACATTAAGAATAAGCGGGTTTAGATGATTGCTTCAGTTATGAATAAATTTTGCGTTCATTAAACTTTCCAAACTATGTAGTGAGCCTATAACTCCTTTTTACAAAGCACGATCCTTTTTACAAAACAAGACACTTGGGAATTTTGCCAACTACTCACTTTGCGAACTTCAAATCTTACCATGACTGCATCGATTAAAACATACCAAAAGTTTTCTATCATAAACCTTATGAGCCTGAACATCAGTTGCGAGTGATTATTAATGCCAAGATTGTGACTCCACCAAAACAAGAATTAAAAATTAGAAAACATACTTATAAAAACACATCGTAAGCTTTTTCCAGAGTAAACAGCGTACTCAGCAACTTCTAAAATAAACATCTTATAAAAATAGTAACACAAAGGTTTTCAATTTTGATATTCATTAAAATTGTAATTCCTTTCTAGAAGGATACTTCAGCACACCTTAGCAGAATTCTATTTTGTAGCCATCTTCACTCTTGGATTTAATATTTAATTTTTTTTATCAGAATAATATCTTCTTCAATTGTTTTATTTGTTTGATCAAAAATATTGTTAACACGAGTACCAAATTGTGTAGGTGAATACGTCTCTTAAGCTGCTGAAGGCAGGGAAACATGTTCTTCAAGGTGAATACATTTAAATCTGTCTTTTGAATTAGGACCCTCATTAAGAGAATAAGGTAGTATATATAGTTTTGGATATAAATCTTTGTCTTTTGTATACATAGTTTTGATTATTTTTTTGGGTGATGAGCTTTAATGTAATTTGGGAATTGAATTTTAATTGGTTGATATATGATTGGTATTTTAATTATAGTGATCATGTTTTTAATTTAAATTAAATTTTTTGAATTTCGAAATCAAAAAACCGATTAAACTATTATCGTTTGGAAAGATAAAGCAACTGATAAAGCCAAGGAACAACCTATACATAGGGGTGATCATTCGGTTATAACCGAACCGAAATGGCTATTCGGTTATAACCCAAAACCGAACTATCGCTAATTCTACTATCCGAAATACTAACCGAAATTTGAAACTAACCGAATTACCGAATTACCGAATGTACAATTCGGTAATTCGGGTAATAACCGAACCTGTGCTCAAAATTAAAATTAAGAATAAAGCAACAAATAAAGCAACAGATTACAATTAAGAATAAAGCAACAGCAACAACATGACTGATGACTCAAAGGGCTGGTAGAAGTGGAAAATGGGGAATTTGGAAGGCTAGAGGTAAAAGATTGTGGAGACTAAAAGGAGGGTTTTCTTTTGATGTCAGGGGCTTCTAAAGTGAGGCCAATGAATGTGGCTGATTCAGAGGCGAGGTCGGTTCTTGGACCCACTGCAAACAAGAAGCAGATATCATCAAGTATTTGGAAGTCTGTGGCAAAGCCATTAAGAAAGGATGATATATTACCAGAGGATGTTTCTTTGGAGGCAGACAATAAACATCTTTTATCGCCTATTGCTGTTGCGTCATCGTCGCCTCTAATACATTCTATGTCTGTTTCTTCAATACTTCGCCGACAAGGGTCATTAGATTGAGTCAGAGAGAGGGAAAGGCCAGAGATGATGTAATGAGAAGCAAGGCTGAGGAATTGATTTGAGATCTCAGATCTGGGAGCGACGGGCGACGGCTAGGGCAAAAAATGATGTAACTGAATAAGTGATTAAGTGATATACTCGACTACTCGTAGATATTAGATAATAGAATAAAATTATTATTTTTTAAATATTAATATTCAAATATTCGGGTACCCGAATTATCTGTTTTTTAAAACCAAAACCGAAACCGAATAATGAGCAATAAATCAGATATAACCGAAATAAGGAAAAAAACCAAAAAATCGAAATAATTCGGTTAAAAAAATTCGGTTCGGTTCGGTAGTTCGGTTTTATCCGTTTTTTGCTCACTCCTACCTATACATGAGCTTTTGTCACCGTCTTATCTAATTACAACTTTATGATTTGCATTAAATAAACTAAATTGTATATGATTATATATGTTGATTGTTGTTTTGCTATGCAGAATTACATAGTTGCAGTGGTCGGATGAGACGGAATGCAACAGTTGCACACAATGAAAGTATGCTAATTCGTCTGCATAGTATACTAAAAATTATCCTTGATAAGGTTAGATTCACTGCTTTGTTGATGTAACTTTGGCCCTAGGGTGAAGCCATGTTTATACATTTCTGAAAATGTCAGGAAATTTTTTGGCATGTGATATATTTCCACTCATTATAAGTTTTCATCAATCAAACTATGTAAGTTGTATGATCATATATTTTCAGGTATTTTTAGGTATACATTGAAGGATACTTGGTGTAAGCTGTAAAGAATACGAAGTTTCTTTATTTTCTGCATGTGTATATTTTGTGTTCCGTCTTTTGTAAAATTAACTAATTATACATGTTTATGATGATTTTGGGTATGAAATGATGGTTGTTTTTGGTGGTCTGAAAATGTATACCTAAAAATACCTGAAAATGATGATTTTGGGTATGGAATGATGATTTTGGGTATGAAATGATGGTTGTTTTTGGTGGTCTGAAAATGTATACTTAAAAATACATGAAAATGATGATTTTGGGTATGGAATGATGATTGTAAGTTTTGTAGACAGATTTAGATTATTCTGAATATCTATTTTTAAAGGAAACTCTGCCGAAATTTATTGAAATTAGTAGCGACTAGCTTGATGTTTTTGTGGTTGGATATGTGTTGATGATTGAGTATGTATTAATTATTGTGGTTGTCTTGTGAATTATGAAAATTATTATGTCTGATCATAAGTTATTTTAAGTTGCAAACAGTCTTTAGGTAATGTATTACTTTTCAAATTTTAATCTAATATTTCATTTCCCCTAACCGAAATACCAACACGTTAGAAAGCTATTAGATATGATGTATTAAATAATTTTTATCAATACTTAAAAGAACGATCAGAACAATACACCGATTGAGTAAACCAATTTCCTTTTCCAGTTGAGATGCCAATTTTTTGTTTCCCCTTCGTTGAAGATGGAGCGATACTTAGGTTGTTCAAGTGATTCACATTTGAATTCGCCTAGGAAGTACAAAATAAAGCATTAGGTTAGTATGTCCAAAAAACATAACTTTTTTAAATCAAATCCATAATAAATATCGCTCTCATAATAATACCACAACACAACAATTCTACTCGATGATGGTATGGAGTCGTGTGTGCATGAGAGAGAAGTGAAAGAGTGAGACGTTGACCGAGGGGTGAGGAACTCAAAAATATCACCAACAATTTAGTGTATAATGCTCTAACCGATATGTTGTGTTAATTGATTTTTATTCAATAGATAAACAATGATTAGTACAACATACCGGTTGATCAAACCAATTTTCTTTTCCAATAGAACAACAAATTATTTATTTCCCCTTCGTTGAAGATGGAATAACACTTGGGTTGTTCAAGTGATTCACATGTGAATTCTCCTAGGAAGAACAAAATAAGACATTAGTCAAAAAATGCAAACTAATATCAAAATGAATTTTTTTAACAATACTACCTTATCCATATGTAATTGATTAAGCGCACATTCAGACAAACCATTGACAGGTATGTTGTTACTATCACTTGGATCAACCTGTAAGAGCAAACTTAATAAATTAAACATGAGCAAATGAAGCTGCATTAACATATTTCGTATCTTGAATATCATGACAAAAACTTAACATTTGATCAAAACTATGCTTAGTTTCAATAATACATTCAATACTATTGTTCCAAATCTTCCGAGCCTAACTCTATTTTTTTTATTTTTTATTTTGTTTTACTATACATTTATACTATATATTGTTCTGTAAGAGAGGAATTCCCTCAATTTTGAAGATAGTTGAGGTTTCAAACTGTTGAAAGTTGAATCAAAATAAAAGGTTGAGTTTATTTTCTTGACATCTTATGTTTAACTTCTTTAATTGGTGTAATTTTTCATTAAGAATAATGTCCATGAAAAGGATTTCAACGAATTTGATTTTCTGAAAGAAAACAAAAAGAACCAAATATATAGGAATATATGTGATAAGGTTTAAGTATTTGGAGCCAATCAAGTCCCTGGATACAGCTCACTCCAATCAACCTAACATAACATAACATAGCCAGCCATCAAATTAACATAAATTTTCTTTCTAATCCAAGAACAGATAATGTGATTCCCAGTTTAATAAGCCAAGCCAATCAATCATAGTCATTACTCATTAGGAGCCACATAAAAGTGAGAGGAATTCAGTATTCGGATGAATTCAATTTGATACATCAGAAAGGAAAGAACCAATAAAAAATACATTTAAAAGTTTTTCCACATAAATAGTTGTTAAGTAATAGACTTAATTGTATTCCGGCAGAAAATATTTGTCCGCGGATATTACAGGTGTAGTCTAAGCTTAAAAAATTACTACGACATCAATAAGCAAACTTTGTTTTCATCTTCTTTTGATGAGGAAAACTTGTGCAGATAATATCCTAAATCCCAGAAGTACTAATATAATGTTTTTGAGAACTGCAACTGTTAAGAAGCTGGAAGTACAGGAGTGCAGGCGAAGAAGAATTTACATATTCTATCAAAACTCAAATAGAATTCCAATCACATAGCTGTAAGCCCAAGAGACATAACTGATTGTAGGAGCTCATCATAGCTTTCCACAATTTAAGTTCTCCACTGTATTTTTTTAAAAAAGGTACGCTAGAAAACCTCAATGTGTATTATTTTTTCACCTCATTGAACTCTTCTTTCCTACATCCAAAGTTTAAAATATAAGTTCAGAAATCAAGAAACCGGATAACGGACACCCTTTTTCTAAAAGATTATTAATGGCAATCCTACTGCTCCCTGGGCCTTAATAAAAATAGTTCAGGTTATTCAGGAGTTAGCTATAAGAATTTTCCTTGCTAAACACAAATAATAGTGGGTAATACACTAAGATAACACTTTTAAGAATTTAAACAATTAGCCAATGGAGAAACTGACTCTAATAATGCTCTCAGAAAATAGTACCTTGTAAGCATATTGAGGAGCGATCAAACACTGGCAAGTTGCTTATAAGTTGTAGCATCTTGTTCACTTAGATAAGTTCCCAACTGCCCAGTCGCTGCCAATCTAAGACCTATAAAACAACAATATAAATGTTAAAGAGAACCATGAGAAGCTCACTCAAGAAAGCTTATGCATGAAAAATGTCCAAAGAAATTCAAATGACATCACAAGGAAAATTAATAAGCCAATCATGTTGAATACTGTCCAACTCAAACTGTTTTTTGTCACCAAGTTTTCAGGTTAAAAGTAGTGGGAGTTTTAAAAGAAACATTTCTATTTTATCACTGTAAAAAGAAAGAAGTGAATTGCAGAACAAGGTCAACTGATTCAGTTACCAGTAGACACCCTCTGATAATTCTCCTCTTTCAAAATAAAATAATATAAAAGAAAATATATCATCTGAAGCTCCAAATAAAATTTATTTTATTTTTTTGCAAGTCTGAAGCTCAATAGATGTTTCTAGAAAGCTAATGAAAAAGAAAGGACTGGAAATTGACAGCTCATAATGTCAATAGTGACTAGATAAAAAATCAGTAAAATATTATTTTGACCACGAGCAATAAGCTACACATAATTTTGCCTAAGTACTCTTAAGACAGTAGAGCTTAGGATTATTTCTGATGGCCTAACACGTGTTTTGAAATAAGAATAACAAACTAAGCCTTTTGAAACAGCATAAAACATTGCAATACATCTCAGTTTTCATATGCCAAAACACAACAATAACCTCCAAAAGAGAAAGATGATTCCACATAGTTAATCAATATATTAACATAATTATCCCACAAGTACCTAAAAATGGAGCTGAAGGCCTCGCAGACCGCGAATTGAACTCTGGATGAAACTGCACCCCCACATAGAATGGATGGTTTGGAAGTTCTAAAATCTGCAGAGAATGTGAAGGTTGGAAAAAGAGGATTAAAATATATAATAATAATAATAATAATAATAAGCTTCAAAGATCTAAAGGGTTTCATGCCCACAATCAATCTTTACAAAAAAAACGCAGTAATGACTTTGAGTCTTTGGCAATAATTTAGGTTGTAGGATTGTCGATTGACCATTAATGAGAAACTGTATACTCCCCTTTCACACAAAAAAAGAGAGAAAAAATAGCCTCATTTGCAAAATGTGTGAATATCAAGGACATAATTTTTTTTACACGTATACTATTAAAATTAATAAATTGTTAAATTTAATAAATCAAGTGTGGTATGATAACAAAATTTATGTTTTCTCCCAGGTGTTACTTAGCTGGTTTCAGCCTACTGAGTTGCATGCAACTGATTTTATATAAGAAAGTAAGGTCTATGGAGAAAATACAAAATATTTGGTGTAAATAATAATCGTGGGTTGGAATAAGTGATATATTAGTAAAGATTGTCAATGAATATAATTACAGACAGAGGAGATGTAATTCTTTAATTTGAGGACCATACACTTTGCGAGTAAAGCAACAAAGTATTACCAATATAATAAATTCACCCAATTGCAAACAAATTGAAAGACTTGCAGAAAATGCCATCATATAGCAAAAGATAATATATCAAGTACTCAATTTCTTGAAAATTTAGCTTTAGCTTGGTACAGGTTAGTTTACAACCCACTTGTCAAGGCAGTTTTTTTCAACAGTGCGTTAACATATCATTTCTTCCAAAACAGGTTCCAACCCTCATTGGGCTTACATAAATTACTCCATGCACATCATCTAACATATATGAAGACTTCTCTATTAACAATCTTGACCAACTCTCCCTTTTTATACTTGACAGCTTCTTAGTGGCAATTTATCGAACATAACATATGCATTTCTTTTTAGGACAGAACTCACAAGTATTTGGTTATGATTTAGCCCAGATTTTACTACCCTTATTACTCCACACAACAATCACAACATCCCCTTCATACTCGCTCTCAATTACAACACATCTAATTACAACACTTTATTATCAAATTTCTAATAAAATAACTTAAACATTTAACTTACCTTTAAAGCTTAGTTTTACTGCTGATGTTGTTGAGCATTACATTTCTTCTTTGCTGAAATTGTTGAGCTTTTACCAAAATTGATGAAGTTTAGTAACCGGTGTGTTAGAGCTTAACAGTTAATGAAGAAAGGAAAATGGAGCGGGTGGAGAAGAGGGAAGTGAGAGATGAGAGAGCTGTCGGGTGTGTTAGAGCTTAACAGTTAATGAAGAAAGGAAAATGGAACCGGTGGAGAAGAGGGAAGTGAGAGATGAGAGAGCTGAAGATTGTTATTGCTCTCCTTAGTTTCTTCCGTAGCTTACTTCTCCTTTCAAGGTTCCTCTCTCTCTCCTCAAACTCTAATTTTGCTGAACAATTGCAAGCATGCCCGATGGACTGATATGATTTTGTCAAAAGAAGATGTTAAATTTAATCTTATTACTAAAGGAACCCAATTTACTGAAAACCAGAGGAATATCCTTGAGGGAACCAATCCTTCTTTGCCATGCGATACTCACTAAAGGAATCCAATTTCTTCTATTGAATGGGTATTTGCACTGGTTCATGACAATTTCAGAAAATTGTGACTCAATTGTGCTCGTGTATACATAAAATTACCCACAAATTAAAACCCAACACTTAATTTTGTATTTCTTCCCTTCCATTTCTCAAGAAAATATTATTTTAATAATAATATATTACTATATATCATGCACTTAGATTCAAATTCTGTGTCCGTTTTAAAATAGAAGTAAGAAAAAAGACTTCAGATTGTTCCAACGTTATCTGAATCCAATTTAATAATTAAGAATGCTATATGTATAAAGAAAACAATGATTCATGATTGTAGAACAGTAAAACCCTAATCTTTAATAACCTTTGAGTTCCAAAGAGCAGAATGTATCACCGAAATGGACTTCAGATGGAGTATAAATACAGCAGAATGATGCGAAATCTTAAAAAACAATTACAGAGTAATCACCAAACTAGAACTCAAGCACAGGGAATAAAGCCCTAGATCAAGACAACTTCAAGTCAATTTGAAGCTCGAAATTTTACTCCATAGAAAAATTAAGAATACTTTGCTTGAAACCCTAGATATATCTTCACTAATTAAAGCAGCCGCAGAGTCTGAATAGCGGTCGAACTTGTGAATTGGTGATGAAAAATGAAGAAACCCCTCAGAATTTTGATAAGGGCAAAAAGGTCTTTTGACATTTAATTTAAACACCAACGATTTGGATGCATTTTGAAATAAATGGATGGCTCGGATGAAACTAGACACACGGATTGGTCTATGGAGGAAGCACAAATACATTTGAATTATATAAATATTTTAGACCATGTAGAAATGTTAGCTTCCAATTACATTGAACCAAGCAGGCAAGCACATGTTTTATTCAAATACTCAGTATTACCTGCCAGCCAGCCTTGTGTAAAGACACAAAGGCTTCAAGCCTTAGTTTTTACTCATTTCACATGGGCACTTGGATGAAACAAAGGATTTGTATCAAGTATATTTTGCAGCACATCACATGGGTTAATCATTTCAAGTACACATGCCACATACCACACATAAAATATATATTTTGTAAATTTTTACCCCTAAAAAAATCTTTTAAAGCTTTAGTTTTGAAAAGAAATATGAAATTTTCCTGCCTTTGAAAATTTTATTTTATGAATTAATTTATTTCACACTTTATATTAGATTATCAAGATTTTGAAAAATAAATTCAATTAGAAAAATATTTTGATCATCATAAATAAAATTATTTTAATCATATGGTATATCTTTAATGATGACAATTAGGATAACGATTGAGGTGTTTAGACGTAATCCTAACTCATTCCAACAAAATTCGACATAATTGTTAAATATTTTTAAAAAATAAAATAAAAAATAATTATTGATCGAGTAAACTCATAATCAATTAAAATCGTAACTTAGTAACTTGACCCATTTAGCTTAAGCCAATAATTCATCATTATATATAGTATAAATTTGATATAAATAATTTGAGACCCCAAAATTATCCTTTAATCTCACATAGTACAATTTTGTAAAAAGAATAAAATAAAATAAAATGTTGATTATATTCATATAAATATTTTCAAGGTTTCTTAGGGGGGTGGGTGTATTCAATTAAGATTTTAAAAGTTTAGTTGTATTCAATTAAGACATTTAAAGAGTTTATAAAAGTGTAGTGGTATTCAATTACAACTTTTTTTAATGTCTTTAAAAGTTAGGTGGTATTGAATTAAGATTTTTACAAAGTCTATAAAAGTATTTTGGTATTCAAAAAGTCATAGATTTTAAAGATTTCTATCAAATGATAGACTTTGACAGACTTTTGAAGAAGAATTATAACTATCAACTCATATCCAAAGTCTTACCTCATCTCTAAAGATTTCTAAAGACTTCCAAATAAACACAAAGATTGATAAAATTAATTATTAATTGGACTTTGTCTTTTATTGGGTCAAACTAGTTATTTATTTTATATGGGCTAATAAATATTAATATGTGATGGATAAATAATTTGGTAAAATTTGGGCCATAAAAATAATTGGATTTATTATAATAAGAGAATTAACAAGATATATAAATAAGTAAACAAATAATTAGACCAAATCTGAATTGGTGAGAGAAAAAGTAGTTGTTCGAAAGCTTCCAATAGAAAGAGGAAAGAGATTTGTTCAACAAAGATGAGATCATGAAACTCCCATATCAGTTGTTCAGTTGTAAGGATTATATAAGTATAATATATGAAAATAGAAAATATATAATGTGTATGTGTATTTTTTTTAGTTTTCTGACATTTTAAACAAAGGAAATTACTGTTAATTTTTGAGACACTTTAACATTAATTGGCAAAAATAATAAATAATATATGATGTGTATGTATATATGATCCAAACAGTATAATACTGTAAAACCCCAGATTTTATGAATAAAGAATTAATTTTCTCGAAATAATTTTTTTATATTATGGTGTGAATTTGAGATAATATTATAGTTGTGGGTAGTATTTATAAATTTTGCAAAGTATGCAAGTTGTTATATTATATTCGATTGGTCAGGGAATATTCTTTGTGTCGGAAAATATTCGTACGACGGTACAATTATTAGTGGACCCCACAACAGAATTATTGTCGGATTGAGAGAACGACAAAAATATTTTATTGAAAATAACGGCGGAAGTTTTACCGTTGATATTGTTGAACTACTGGGTAGTAAAAGTACAGTAATACGCGTTGTTGCATAGTAGCACACGGTATTGATTATTGATATTTATGTGAGAAGTCGCTCAGTTTGATTCAATTATTGTCGATTAATAATATGAATTATTATAGCGATGATGACGTTTTGTTTTATTCGTATTATTAACGTAATAAAACAGAAACATCTTTTTATATAAAACAGAATACTTTATTAAAGTTATTTTATAAATAGAATATATTATATTTTTTTATGCATAGTGTTTTGCATAGTAAAAATCTTTTTATATAAATAGAATATATTATATTTTATTTAAAAGATTTTTCTTTAAATATGGACCGTCAGATTAAAGTAAATCAATCTGGACCGTTCATGGATTAGTTACTATGCATTCCATTTTCCTATAAATAGAAGCTCATTCCTTCATTATTTTCTTACGAATTCATTGAAACTCTAGAGAGAGAAATTATAGAGAGAAGCTATAGAGAGAAAATTATAGAGAGAAAGAAGAAGAGTATTCTGCTACTTCACTACTTCTATATCCAGTTTCTGTTACGGTAAGGGGTGTTATTCTTTCTTATTCATGAAGAGAACTATTGTTATTCCATTTCTTATTATTCTGTTGGAATAACCTGTATACGCGGTCTACCCTATACTTGGTGACATTCTTCTATCATTCTGTTGGAACATCCTGTCTGTGTGTTTTATACCGGACCTGGTTCCGTCTTTATTATTATTCCGTTGGAATATCCTGTCTGTGTGTTTTACACCGGACCTGGTTCCGTCTTTATTATTCTGTTGGAACATCCTGTCGGTGTGAATTTCACCTGACCTGGTTCCATTATTATTATTCTGTTGGAATAACCTGTCTGTGCGGTCTATCGCATGCATGGTGATTTCTGTTGTTATTCCATTCCTTATTATACTCAGTTGGTTAAAGTTTTGACTTCTATACTCTATGAAATTAGTGGAATATCCTTGACATTTGCGCTTCATCCAGTATCCTTTCATGGAAATATTCTTCTGATCATTCTTGAATTTTACACCACAAAATAGTATCGTGTTGACAATTTGGACGTTAATAATTCCTGGATAAAATAATTCTTGAACTTGTTTTATTGAATTCTTACATCATTGTTATCATCCTCTTATTTATATTTTTGAAAGTCATCTGTGGCCTGTAGAGCATGGATGGACTTGGTATGATTATGACCAGGGATTATTCGGTGTAATCATGACCGTAATGTTACAAATGATGTGGTAAAAGTCTCATTTGCCGTAGTGCATTGATGGACAGTTGTTGACATGATCATGACCATTGATGAATACACAAATATCCTTGGCCCGTAGTGCATGGAATTTGTGGTCGTGACCCTAATGAGTATCATTGGCCGTAGTGCAGGGATGATGTGGATTATTTATTAAGCTGAGTCTCAGCGATAAAAGTGATTAAAAACTTTTTAAATCATAAAAGATAGTAGATTATATTCTCTACTTGACTCTTTTAATGGATTGCTTGATCCGCTGCTGTTAAACTTGATGTTGTTATATTTTATCAGTTTAATACTGTTGAAGGCTAACGATAATTTATTCTGCATTATCTTAGTCATAATATTTCTTACTGGGCTAGTTGAGCTCACCCTTTCTTTCACTGTTCTCTTCAGGAAATGAGAACATAGCAGGGACTAGTCGGGGAATGGAGTGACGGTCCAGAGGATAGCATTAGTAGTCCTCACTATTCTGAGAAATAGTGTATTAATAATTGTAATGAGGACTCCTTTTGAGTTTGTATAATCTCTAGTAGACAATTATTGTATTCAAACTCACAGTTGTATTTTGTCGTATTATACACGACAGTGGTATTAGTAAGTTGTATTTGAATTTTGTACCATGTATCTGACGACTCAAGATGGGTGATGTGTACCTAATTTTGGGGGCGTCACAAATACTATATATCATATATTATGATTATTAAACATTATATACTATATATTATTTTCACTTTAAAGATTATATACTATACTCACATGTATGATGTGACGACCCCAAAATAGATATACAACACCCATTCTGAATCGTCAAAATACATGGTACAGAAACAACTACAACTTTATTAATACAACCTAAAAACTGTGAGTTTAAATACAAATATTGTCATCTAGACAATATCCACACTCAAATAAGTCCTCAGTACAATTATTGATACATTATTTAATAAAAATGGTGAGGACTGCTAAAACGACTTCTAGAATCATCATTCCACACCCCGACTAGTACTCGCTACATTCTCGCCTCCTGAGAAAAAATGGAACAACAAGAAAAAGGGTGAGCTCAACTAGCCCAGTAAAGAACATTATGACTAAGATAATATAAAACAAATTATCATTAGTCTTCAACAGAGAAAAATCTAATAGAATACAATAGACAACAAGTTTTAAATCAATATTCGCAGCGGAAATAATAATTCATTAGAAGAGTTAAGTAGAGAATACAAATTACTATCTTATATATATGAATTTAAAATTCATCGTCTATCTTTTATCCCTGTAACATCAATCATTTTATATCTGGAATCAAATATTTATCTTTGCACTACAGGTCAAAGATATTCATCAGTTGGTCATGTTCATCTAAACACATGTTCATCTTTGCACTACGGGCCAAATATATTCATCAGAAATCATTCATCTTTGCACTGCAGGCCAAAGATATTCAATTATATCATCATTTAGGACTGAGGATGATGAAAAATATTTTAAAGAAAACGAATCCAGTGAAACAAAAGAATAAATATTAAGGATTCGTACTTTAAACAATCCAAGTTCAAAAATACTTCATAAATAACTAGCAGTGGAGTAAGATTCAAGAATGATCAAAACATTGATACAATCAAAACTAGTATCCATAATAGATATCTTGGACGAAAAACGAAAATTTAATTTTTCTGTGAATAGTGTTGTATTCGTGAATAGTGTCGTATACGTGAATAGTGCCATATACGTGAATAGTAACTCCGACACCAAAAGATAGAAATTTCACAAAAAATATCATCATGCTTCGTGAATAGTACTCATGAATAGTAACTCATAAATAGTAACTCGTGAATAATAACTCATGAATAGTAACCCCGACATGAAAAAGTTTCAAATTTGATAAAAAGTTACAACCAATATTTCAACATAATGATATTGAAGAAATAATATCATTTGAGAAGAAAATAACATCCCTTACCTAAAAAGGATAGTACTTCTAACTGGTATACTGGATATAGTGCTGAAAGAACTTGCACCGTATAGCAATACTCAAAGTACTAAAATACTTACAAGAATACGCTCAATATATCGAGAGAGAAAGAGAGAGAAATCTGTAGTTTCTGGTGTGATTTTCAATTCTAACCTAAGCACCCTATTTATAAGAAAATGCTTAAAACACCAAATCAGAAAATTTAATAATATATATATATATATATATATATATATATATATATATATATATATATATCAAAATTTCCTACGCACCTCTTGACCATCTGAAATCAGCCACCACTAATGACAAAAACAAAAAAAAAAGCGTTTTTGTTATTAAAATTAATTAAAACTTTCAAAAATCAATTATTTCGGAACTTCAATAATTCATAATAAATAGCCCTTTTATCAGAAAATTCGAATCTCGCGATTTTTTTTATAGAAAATCCTATTCTCTACAACTTTGCAGAAGGAAGTTTTTTCAAATTCCAAACAGAAATTGACCGAAATTCATAAACGGACGATTTTACAGGCTATAATCAAATTTCAGTCAAGAAATGGGCCCACAGACATGTTTAACATTTTTTAAATATTTTTTACAACAAAAATACTCTTTCTCCTCATATACTCATATATCCCACATTCATTGTAAAAATATCATCATTATTATATTATAATAATATAATAAAATATTATTTTATCAGAAAAGATAAAATATTAATTTTCAACAATTGTCACTTTAAAATTTTTCTCCATCTATATCCACATAAAATGAATATTTTCCTCATCATATAAATTAATAATTAATTATTCACAAATAATATTACAGAATTACAATATCGACAACCAGGCAAATCCCAGGAAAGAGGGGCAAATCCCAGGAAAGAGGGGGCTTACCAATAAGAATTTATCCTTACTGGCGCGCAATTAGGTAACCAAACTTCTCCTTAGACAGAACTTTCTAGACATTGCCAATAATATTTTCTAATAATATTATTCAGATAATATGAATTATTGCTTTGATAATAAAAAATACTGTGTAGTGACAATTATTGAAACAACAGTAATATAAAATATCAACGCAGCAATTATTGAATCAATAAAATAAAATACTGAACAGTAACTACTGTAACAATTATTGAGTAGTGTCTTCTTACGTAAGAATCAATAATTGGTACAATACCGTGTGCTACTGTGCAACAACGCGTATTACTGTGTTTTAACCACCGGGTATTCCAACAGTATTAACGGTAACAACTGCGCCGTTATTTATAAACAACTTATACTTGTCGTTTTCTTCATCCAATCGTTTTCCGTTATAAGGCCCACAAAAGAATGCGCCGTCGTACGAATATTTCCCGACAACAAGAATATTCCACGACCAAATAAATATTTCCCGACAACAATGAATATTTTATAACCACCTGCTTATTTAAAATATTTGCGCATTTTATCCATAACAAACCACATTAATCAAATCAACCCTTACTATTTCAAAATAATAAATAGAGGAAAATAAATTTCATTTATTAATAATTTGGGGTCTTACATATGAAGTTTTGCAACTTTTGATCATATAGATTTTTATTGTCATGTTATTTTGTGAAAATCAGAGTTTGATATTCCTACTAAAAAGCGTACGCATATACATAAAGTATATATATAATTCAATAAAAAGTGAGCTTAATTTTTATATTGCGTCTGTAGTTTCTAAAGTATTATTGGTATCCAAGTATTCAAATGTATAATGAAATGAGTATAATAATATGAACGTTTTCAACATATATAAAATCTTATGCCATAATAATATAAAGATATTTACTCTAGTTCATGAAAAAAAAAGGAAGAAGTTGTACACATGGGTTAATTAACAATTAATATAAGTTGCAAGATATATTAAAAGTATACAAAAGTCTATTACAGTTTTGATACAAAATTTATAAAAGTATGTTACTTATTTCATGGAGTCTATAAAAATCATTTTAAAAAAGTCTTTAAATTTTTAAAAGTCATTAAAATCCCATAAATTCTACAAAAAATCTGTCACTTAAAAAAAGTTTTAAAAATCTTAATCGAATATACCCAACTCAACTAAAACGAAAGCCGGCCAAACACTATGCTTGACTCTGTACAAATTGCAATTTTTCTCTTGCGGGCAGCGGGCGGCTTCAATGATCCCCACACCCATCCGATTTGACCAACCGTAATTGCTCTTCCCTCTCTTCCCAGGAGAGGGAGAGGGAGGGGGACAACCAATTCTGTAATTTGTCTCACAATGCTATTAAAATTCAAATCCATCAATTCCATTGCAATCACAATAATGTTGGGTTTTGCCCTTTTGATCCTCTTCTTCTCTGGCTTCCTTGATTTCCCAACTTCCTCTCCTTCAATACTATCTGCTGAGCATCCATTATTGAACTCCAAATCTGGTCCAGACCCATTTAAGGACTTGTTTGGTGCCTACAAAAAGTGGGATTCACAAGTGGGTTGTTATCAGTTCAGGCAAAAGCATCTAGGGTTGATGAAAAATGGGTCAATTTTATCTTCTTTGCAAGATGTTGATGGCGAATTGGAGTGTAGTGAATTGAAGATGAATCATGTGGGTATTTTGGTTAAAGGGTGGACTTGGATTCCTGATAATTTGGATAATTTGTATGCTTGTCGATGTGGGTTGAGCTGTTTGTGGACAAAGTCTTCTGTTCTTGTTGATAAGCCTGATGTTTTGTTGTTCGAAACCACAACTCCTCCATTTCAGGTACTTTTGCTCAGCAATTTACAGTCCACTTAAATATTCAATTTTATAATAAAGTTGATTTATAATTAAGTTTGCTAGATTGGTCGAAGACATAAATGCAGATGCTGTTATATGAGCATCTACTCTGTAATTTTTTTTATGCAAGTTAACTTTTTACAGAGATTTATTTAATAGAATATTGAGTAAAATAATTTTAATGCCTTTTAAAATAGTTAGGTATAATATTTAATTCTAATGTTACGATTTTATTATAATGTTTTATTTAATTTGTTTTTTACCTATAAATGCGTGTTATACATATGCATTCTTCATTTGTCTTGTAGCTTTCTCTAATCCGGTGCAAAACTATATAATCTGATGTTATTTACGCCAGTGATCGACTATATAGAATAAAGAAGTAAAGATATAGTAGAAGACGCAAGTAAAAATACATTATCGCTCTTCTTGCTTATTTAATGTCGGATAGAAGTAAAGATACAGTAGATCTTCTCTTATTGCCGCCGTAAATAAAGAAGTAAAATTAAAGATACAGTAGAAGACACCACCCCATATTCAACAACGAAAAAGATCTCTTCTTGCTTTTCTATATATAGCAAAGATTTCCCCAACATTATTGATATCAACATTTACCTATTTTTTCACTTTTTGTCCAAAGAGATAAGTGGTGTTTTTTAACACCTGTAGTTTGTAGGCATGTAATAGGAAGAAGACACAAGCAATCTTTCTGGGAACAATGAACCCTTTCAGATTGAAGGATTTCTATCCTATTTACCCTTATTGTGCATCTTTAGTTATCTTAGACATATGTTGTGTCATAGCATGACATTAGCACTCATTCTCAATCTGCATTAACCGGAGAGACTGTAACTGTATATGCTATCCGCGGAATGAATTAATTTTTTGGAGGGCTAGGATTTTCCCTTGAATGAAATAATGGGCTCAGAAATTGACTTTATTATCTCATGATTATGTTTAATGGAAAATTGCGGATTTTTCCACATACACAACGAGAATTGTTGAAAACGAAGATGGTGGATTCGAGGTTGCACCATCATCTTAGCTTGTCAAAGGAATTGGTAATCCTTCTCTCTCTAGACACATTACCAATTCCTTTGACAAGCTGAGATGATGGTGCAACCTCGAATCCACCATCTTCGTTTTCAACAATTCTCGTTGTGTATGTGGAAAAATCCGCAATTTTCCATTAAACATAATCATGAGATAATAAAGTCAATTTAAAGTAGCCTTTCTTGGTGAGGATACTTTCCGTACAGGGTAGTAGGATTGTTCGAGGTGGAAAGGCTGAGATTGTCATGTTCTCAGAAAATTTTTAATACCAGCAGCTGACTGGAGTACGCTTTGTCTTTCAGAAAATTGATTGGAGTACGCTTTGTCTTTCAGAAAATTGATTGGGTTATGCCTTATCCTACTAAAAATTTAATGGCATTTTGGAAACGGGTTAGAATGAGGAGAGCGTTGATGAAGAAATGGGTACTAGCCCCTCATTGCATAACAAGAGGAACTTTGAAAAAGTTGAAAATTCGACTTGTACTAGCTTCTTTCGTAGGGGGCACGTTCCCTGTAGGAAGGTTTTTTTGGGGACTTGTAGGGTGCACGTTCCCTTGTCTGTCTTATGTCTATTTTGTATCCCTCATATAAATTCCTAGTAAACTTAAGGTATAGTCTTTCCTACTCGTGATGGGCGCTGGAGCCTGGAGCCCCTTTGGGTACATCCAATAAAATTGGAATGATATGAGAAGATTAGCATGGCCATTGTGCAATGATGAGTCACAAATCGAGAAAAGATGGCCATGGACTTCGGGGTTTCCTGACTTGTAACCTCGTAGGTAGGATCTTGGATTGTTTGGTTGGGCATGTTCTCAATGGTAATCGAGGGACCTTTTGTAAGAAAATCAACATTTTTTAGGGGTAGAGTTACCTATGGAAGTCTAATTAACCCCTCCCTATACATCATCATTTTACTCGTGAAATGATTGCCAAAGTAGATGAGCCAATACAGACCGATAATGATATTTGTAAGTGTTTAGGAAAGGGAAAGATGGACTATTTAGTATCATAAGAGTCTAGTACCTTGGTGATTCTGTGTTCTTTTTCCAAGGTGTTGTGACTGGATTTTTCTGAAGAGCATTTGTAATAAAGAAAAAGGATTTTTTGTTTTTTTTTCCAGAAGATCCATTGGCCTAAATTAAATAAATGGAACTAACATAGAAACTAGGTTTAACGGAATTAATCGCATATCTTTATTGCAAGATTTGATATGGATTAGTGCTCTAAAAACTGCTAGGTGGACCTAAGCGGCAGAGGGAGGCGCCTAGGTCACCTAGGCGATGCCTAAGTGTTTTTCTAGTCAGACTAGGCGTTTTCTTAGGTGATCTCGTTTATTTAGTTTTCTATTGTATATACTTGATACAATATATAAAACATATAGGAGATGTAAATTTTAAAATTTTACATGAAAAATCACCAAAAATACAATCATTAAGAGTTAACAAATTCATTTCAAGTAAAACCTTTATTAAATCAATGAGGTAGAGGTCTGATTCCGCTAAAGTAGGTTTGGGCGTCCAAACAAATCTGGGCGGTAGAAGACCTACATAGCTCCTAGGCGGGGATTAAGCAGAGATTTTTAGAACACCGATATGGATTAGTTATTGGATCCCATTTTGAACTTATCTATTCTGGCAGATGCTCTTCAGTCTTCATATGCTTTTATGTTGCAGGCCTGACTTTTTTATTTTACAATTTCAGTTTGCTTCGATTAACTTGTAAAAATTCTTTGTGCTCCAACTTTAGCAGTGTATCAGAAGGAAAAATCTTTAGCAGTATACGGCTATGCAGATCTTTATGCATTTTTGGCTTTTGTCCTCCTATAGGATGCTTACCCTTCTCTATTCTTTCAACACAATAGGACTTTGACTCATGAGTCAGAACAACTTTGATCCTTTTGGCGTCCCTTTTTTCTTTCTTGGCAAAGTCTTTTTAGTTTTTCCTCTTTATGATTTTTATTTCCACCCTCAACAGAAAGCACAACCCTTATATAGCGCTTTTTGTGATTTTACATCAGGAAAGTCTACTAGTATATCTATATCAGGTTAAATACACTTTTCCCCAGTTTACTTGACCTTAGTTTACAAATGCATCACTGAACTGAATTTTTTTACGGTCAACTCATTGAACTATAACTTCTTTACAAAAATTGAAATTTCTGTCTAAAACTGTTACAAGTTAACAGAATGTTGATGTGGCGCCATATCATATGCTTAGGTGGATATTCAACAATTAAAAAACACAACAATTATCAATTCTATAACAAATAGTTAAATGAAATAAAAATTAAATTAATGTACATAACAAATAATTATATTAATTAATTAAAATAATAATAAATTAAACATACAAATAATTTTTACAAATATATTTAAATAAAATAACTGAATTCATGCTGCTAAAATAGATAGAAATTAAGAGTATCTAAAATTAACATATTTTGTATTTATAATAATTCAGTTGCAAGCAGGTATACTCTCTCTCTAATCGAGAATCTAAAAAAGAGGAGACTTACGATTTCAGCAATCCGCTTGCAGATTCTGTCTTCCTCTGTTGTGTAACAGAAGAAGAGCTAGAGAGAGAGAGAGAGAGTATACTTGCCGAAGAAGAGATTTGATTAATTTCTGATTGCTCCCATGAGAGTACAGAAGAAGAGCTAGAGAGAGAGTATACCTGCTTCGATCTACTTTTTTTTTTGAGTTATTTAGTTGGACAAGAATAATTCGATCTGCTTCGTTTGGAAGAATTGGAAGAAAAAACCTGCTTCGATCTGCTTCGTTTGAACAGTATTAAATTATTTTTTTTATATTTAAGCTTGAATTTAATGATTTCATAATATAAATAATAATTATATTAATTTTCATAAATAAAAATAAAAATTTTTTCCAAATTTTAATTATATTTTTGAAGTTTGAATTTATTTTTATGAATTTTAATTTTTAATTTATGTTTATTATGAAAATATTTATGAATAATGAATAATTTTTAATTTTTATCCAAATTTATCTTATTTTAATAATATATGTAATATATCTAAATACAATAAAAGACAAATTTGTCAAAGAAAAACATATTAATACTTTTTCATTATTAATGTTGAGAGTATTATGACAATTTGCAAAGAAAAAGACAACAAAAAGTAGTTAAATCCATTTATTTTTCAATGTTTACAAATTATTAATTAATAATAAAATATATTAATGTATAATTTTTATAAATGTATTTATATAAAATTAATGAATTCATATTTTTTATAAGTTTTAAATATTTTAGGTTCACTTTAAAAATATAAAATTATTTAATATTTTGAAATGGAGGCATTATTATTATTATTATTATTATTTTATCTTTTTAATTTAATTTTTTAGCAATATATATATAATATCACATTTACGTTATTATTTTTTTCTATTTTATAATTGTGAAGTTAGAAGCTTTTATTTGGTTTTTTTTATTATTTTATTTGGTTAACTTGTTTTAATTGTTGGCTTTTGGGTATTTTATTTATTTATTTCACCATGACATGCCACGTGGACATATTTATATGACATGTATGAAGTCTATCTATCTATCAATCTGTTAAAAGTCAAACAATTTAACGGAATTTGTAACGGTTTGTAAAAAAATTATAGTTCAGTGAGTCGAATGTAAAAAATTTCAGTCCAATGATGTATTTGTAAACTGAGGTGGAGTAGAATGAGAAAAAATGTATTTAACCCTATCTATATCAATTAGACAATGTTCTGAGTGGTAGATTGTTTATGTTTGTCTCAACAGTTACTTTTGTTATTTTTTCAAATTCTCAAAATTCATTGGGAACCTTTTTTCCAGACCTTACCCTAGCATATTGTTGCATTCCAATAGCTGACATTACAACCAAGTCAGTTTTTGGCTTCCCAAGATGGTTATTGACACTGTAATGTGAACTATATATGGCATTAAAGTGCCTTGACAAAGGCGATTTCCCATACAGAAGTCTCTATGTGAAAGTTGAAAAGGCATGGTACCAGTAGTTGAAAAACATTTCAGTTTCTCATAAAAAATGTACATTCCGAGACATTCTTCCATGGGTTTCTTTTCTCCTTCCACTTTCCTGAAAGTGATCAACTATTTGCCTTGGGCCTTTATTTTTCTGGAATTCATGAATGAAAAAACTACCTCTTTTAGCAAAATGACTTTCAATCTGAAATTACAATGCTTAAATGATCCTCTCTACTTTCTCAAAAGGTTTTGAATTTCTCATAAGGATATCTAATTTTGTTTGCTGCAAAACTGAGTAACATTAGATTTATCCACCGCGGTATCATATTCTGATATTATTTTCCTTTGCAATTTCATATTGTATGGTCTTCTTTATGTATGCTAGAGACGCAATGGAGATCCTCTTCGTGTATACATGGATCTTGAAGCTGGAAGGAAGCGGTCAGGTGTGGAGGATATTTTCATCAGCTATCACGCCAAAGATGATGTTCAGACAACTTATGCTGGTGGACTTTTTCATAACAATCGCAATTATCGTTTGTCTTCTTACAAAAACAATGTATGTAATTCCTAACAACCTCACATTTCTCTCTTTCATTTACGCTCTTTTATGTGGCTCATTTTTTCTCTTTCGGAAACTGCGGACTTGCTAAGATTACCAATTAGCGAATTAACATGGAGTAATAAGGTTTAGATTTTCCATTGTGCCCTTCTAAGTAAATTTGGTTGTTTATGTAACTTTTACAACATTATGGGAGAATGGTTAAAAAAAGAACTTTTCAAAGAGGACTCTAGTTTGGAAATTAGCAAAACCGAAATGTAACTATAACATGAGAGTGTCAAATTAATAATTTTAAGATCTCCGAAATTTTCAGGATACTCTTGTTTACTGGTCTTCATCGCGCTGTCTTCCTAAAAGAAACCAGCTTGCTAAAAGTCTACTCAAATTGTTACCTCATCACTCATTTGGCAAGTGCTTGAACAATGTCGGGGGACTAGACATGGCACTCACTCTGTACCCAGAATGTGTGAAAGATCCGAACGAACCCCCTAAATGGTGGGATCATTTACACTGCGCCATGTCTCACTACAAGTTTGTCCTTGCAATTGAAAACACAATGACAGAGAGTTACGTAACAGAGAAGTTGTTTTACGCATTAGATTCTGGAGCAGTTCCAATATATTTTGGTGCTCCGAACGTTTGGGACTTTGTACCTCCACGTTCGATCATAGATGGGACTAAATTTGGGTCCATGGAGGAACTGGCTTCTTACGTGAAGGCCCTGGCTAATGATCCGGTAGCCTATGCAGAATATCATGCATGGAGAAGGTGCGGCTTTCTGGGTAACTATGGAAAGACTCGTGCAGCGAGCATAGATACATTACCGTGTCGTCTATGTGAAGCTGTGAGTAAAATGGATGGGAGAAATGCAAGAACCTTGTGAAGAATTTACTTCTCAGATTTTATTCCACATCACGATGCTGTCGATATTTCTGGATTTTTTTCGTTGCTGATACCAGTAATCAATCCCCTCTCCCTTCCTCTCTAATGTATGAGCTATTGGTAAGATTGTATATGAGACATGTAGAAAGAATCAAATGCAAACAAATCATAGTGAGCATTTTTTGAACATAGCAGAAATAGCCTTTCACATTTTCTTAACACCCCTTGTATGTTTCCCCTCCTGATTTAAGCTTTTCAAGTTTTTGCATATGGAGATTGCAGAGTTTGTGAATGGTAATTGATAAATTCACAACAGAAAATGATATTTTTACATGAAAATTGTCACTATAGATATTATAGCGACGGTTTTTACCGTCGCTATACATCTATAGTGATATTTTTTATGTAAAAATATCAAAAAATATTGTGAAAATATCGATTTCATTTGTGAAATACTACTCTTTCCATCCTTAAAAAGTATTCCCTATAATCCCTTTCAGAAATAGCTATACATTTTTAATTTTAAACTATAAAATGAGAAAAGGTTGCATCATTCCTTCAAGCTGTTAACGCAATTTTGAACTTGACTCGATAAATATTCGACTCGGCTCACTACTCGAGTTGAGTTATATCACTTGGTTTTTGTAGTGTAATTTGATTGCCATCGTAGTCTGATAGTCTCTGCTGTAATTGGGCTGGTGGGTACACTATGGTCCTTGACCTGCTAAGTTCATTACTTACTTCTGTTGCCCTAAATGCAGGGGATTCAGCCTGATAGTTCAGCGGGATCAAACTCGAAAAAAAAAATTCTTACGAATAAAAATATAATAAAATGAATCACAAAACTAAACAATCCTCAAATATTATTTACAATAACATTTTTTGAGGTTTCATTGCTTGAAATTGTTGCATGATAGCCTCATTTTTAATAGTTACAAAATATCACGCTAACTATATATTATTAAACAGTCATTCATCCATTCATGTCCCATTTGGTTACGGAGTTCATTCTTCACGATGTTCATGACTGAAAATGTCATTTCAACAGTTGCAGTAGCAACGGACAAAAGTAGAACCAATTTCAACAACAAATAAACTTGAGGATACACATTATCATTTCTTTTCTTAACAAACATTTGAACCCTTTTATACTCGGAATAATAGTACTCCTCAAATTTTTAGAGGTAATAGTAGTACTGTAGTAGACTAGTAGCCTTCTCGAAATAGTAGTACTATAGTAGACTAGTAGTGTTGTAGTCTTTAGAGATAATATCAGTACTGTAGTAATGTTGTAGCCTTCTCAATTTTTTTTAAAAGTTAGATGCCCATGAAATTTCAGTGGGGGCAGTTGCCCCCCAACCTCTAACGTAGGTCCGCCCCTGCCTAAATGTCAGACTCCATCTGTTTCAAACCATAAGATTATTATTAAATTTTTATAGACATTTTCAAACTTAAAAATTGATACGGGTTCCTTTATTTTTAGTCAATAAAGTGATAAATAAAAAGTATTAATCATAATTTTTAATGAATCATTTCAATTTGGAGTGTGAAACATATTAAATTGACTTACAAAAATTAATGGAGAAAATACTAATTAATCTAAAAGTTAATTTATACTTTTCATCAGAAAATATTGGCAAATTTTTGCTCTCGGCTTCATACTCGACATAATTAATACTCCTACTTTTTACTTGTATATATACTTCTATTTATTTATTTTTTCTATTTTATTTATATATATAGTAAAAATATATATAAGATATTTTAAAATCTAATAAAAGAACTTGATAATTACACAACATGACATGCGATTCATATTCGATAATGTTTTGAGTAACTCGCGAACTATTTAACTCTACTCGACTCGACTCGATAAGTGTTGAGTTGCGTTAAATACTTGATTCAAATTCGACTTACTATCCTATAAATACTTATATTTTTGATATATTGAATATTATTATGTCACTATTACTTATATTTTTAGTAAATGTTAGGGAAGATATATTTGAAAAAATAAATATTTGTTTGAAAATCGTGGCCTATGATACTATCTTTCAAATAAGCACTTGAACTTGGGGGAAAAAATGGAACCCTACCTCAGGAATTGGAGAGGGAGGATTATACAGATTAAACTTCCTCCTCTTCTCCATTAACAAGATTATTCCAAAGACTTGAGTCCACCTCTTCTCCATTGACAAGATTATTCAAAAGACTTGAGGCCAAAATATGACAGATATAACAAATAAAAAGGCCAAACTTTAAAACAAACAATTAGATAGATCATGCATATGTATTAGGTATTAATTTAAGACCTTTCAAATGGACCCCCATGAATGATTTGCCTCATCCCCATATGTATTAGGTATTAATTTATGTAGTGATTTTTTTTGTTGCGACTTACCTGGATAACTAAAAGTATATGTAATGAGAATAAATTATGGGGAGCGCTATTTTCACATGTGTTTTTGATATTTCTATATGGTTTCTTCTCACATGAAGGAGAGATCCACTGTATACTCATGTGAGAGAACCATGTAGAAATATCAAAAATATATGTAAAAATATCAGTTTCCATTATTATAAACGAATATGGTGGTCTGTAAAACTAGAGTTTTATACCTTCTAATAACATGTCACGTATAAAATTTGAGAGAAAATCAAGAAATTTAGAATCCAATATGATTATTAGTATATAAAATAATTTTACCATGGTAAATAATAAATACAAAATCTATTAATGTAATTAAAATTTCTTGATTTTTTCCTAAATTTTCTACGTGGCAAATTGTTATTGGAAGGTGTAAAACTCTAGCTTTACTGGTCATTTGTATATAATTTATTCTCGTATGTAATATAGTGTGTCAATCCTACAAGTCTACCAATTCTCGCAACTATAATTTGATTGAAAACTTTTGCAATGTATATCATGACTCTTAACTAAATAACACTAAAAATACAAAAACTATATGTGAACATGAAAATTAGACATGAGTGTATTTGAATTTCACTTAATTATATTTTGACTCTCAGTGGTGGGTAAAACTATAAATAAGTGAAGTTTAAATACACTCATCTCTAATTTTCATGTCCACCTAAAAGAACTCTTAAAAATATAACTTCTTAACACTATCAAACATATTAATTTCAGGAGTAATTTTAAAGAGAAAGGTGACAAATCACAGTTCCAAAGTATAATACAATTATGCTACGTTTGGATTAAAGGAATGGAATAGAGTGGGGAATAGAATAGATGAGGGAATGGAATAAGGAAGAGAATGAAATGATTTTTTAATATTCCATGTATGTGACGCCCCCAAAATTAGGTATACATCACCCATTTTGAGTCGCCAGATACATGGTACAGAATTCAAATGCAACTTACTAATACAACTGTCGTGTACAATACGACAAAACATAACTGTGAGTTTGAATACAATTATTGTCTACTAGAGATCATACAAACTCAAAAGGTGTCCTCAATACAATTATTGTCACACTATTTAACAGAATAGTGAGGACTACTAATACTATTCTCTGGTCCATCACTCCGTTCCCCGACTCGTCCCAGCTATATTCTCATTTCCTGAAGAGAACAGTGAAAGAAAGGGTGAGCTCAACTAGCCCAGTAAGAAATATTATGACTAAGATAATGCAGAATAAATTATCATTAGCCTTCAACAGTGTTAAACTGATAAAATATAATAAACATCAAGTTTAACTGCAGCGGAACCAGCAATCCATTAAAAGAGTCAAGTAGAAAATAAAAACTACTATCTTTTATGATTTAAAGGTTTTCATCATCGTTATGGCTGAGACTCAGCTTAATAAATATTCCACATCATCGAATCATCCCCGCACTACGGCCAAGGATATTCTTTAGTATCACGACCACAATTATTCATGCACTACGGCCAAGAATATTTGTGTATTCATTAGTGGTCATGATCATGCCAACAACTGTCCATCAATGCACTACGGGCCAATGAGGATTTTTAATTTTTACATCACTTGTAATATTACGGTCATGATTACACCGAATAATCCCTGGTCATAATCATACCAAGTCCATCTATGCACTACAGGCCACAGATGACTTTCAACAAAATATAAACATGAGGATGATGACAATGATATAATAATTCAATAAAACAAGTTCAAGAATTATTTTATCCAGAAATTATTAACGTCCAAATTGTCAACACGATACTGTTTTGTGGTGTAAAATTCAAGAATGATCAGAAGAATATTTTCATGAAAGGATACTGGATGAAGTGCAAATATCAAGGATATTCTACTAATTTCATGAAGTATAGAAGTTAAAGTTTTAACCAACTGAGTATAATAAAGAATGAAATAACAAAAGAAATCACCATGCATGCGATAGACCGCACAGACAGGTTATTCCAGTAGAATAATAATAACGGAACCAGGTCAAGTGAAACTCACACCGACAGGATGTTCCAACAGAATAATAAATAACGGAACCAGGTCCGGCGTAAAACGCACAGACAGGATATTCCAACAGAATATTAAAGAATGGAACCATGTCCGGCGTAAAACACACAGACAGGATGTTCAACAGAATAATAAAGACGGAACCAGGTCCGGTGTAAAAACACACAGACAGGAATATTCCAACAGAATAATAAGAGACGGAACCAGGTCCGGTGTAAAAACATACACAGACCGGATATTCCAACAGAATAATAGAAGAATGTCACCAAGTATAGGGTAAACCGCGTAACAGGTTATTCCGACAGAATAATAGAAAATGGAATAACATAAGGATTTTCACCAAGTATAGGTACACCGCGTATCAGGTCATGTAGAGGGTATGCCACTTTTACAGGTTATTCCAACAGAATAACAAAGAATGGAACAACTAAGTTCTCTTCAAGAAGAAAGAATAACACCCCTTACCGTATTAGGAGATTGAATACTGCAGTAGTGTAGTAACCGATATCTCTTCTTCTTTCTCTATTACTCTCTCTATACTTTCTCTCTCTATAGCTTGAAACTAATTCGGGAAAAATAATGAAGCCCTAGGCCTCTATTTATAGAAGATTTATTACTATTTACAAAGTATTTACTATTTACGAGGTATTACTATAGTAACAAAATAATTACTATTTACGAAGGTAATTACTATTTACGAAAATAATTACTATTTATGAAGATAATTACTATTTACGAAGGTAATTACTATTTACAAAAGTAATTACTATTTACGAAAGAGACTCTTAGATGATGACATATGCCCCCCCATAAATAATTTAAACTTACCACAAACGTCTAATAATAGACTCTTTATATACATCAAGGATTGAATAAAATTACCAGAAATCATTTTTTTTAATCAACACATATTTAATCTTTCAACAATTATTAATCATTTATAACTTGTCGTCTCAATTATTGTTTAGATAATATAACATATTATACAGATGATACTGTGATAATAATTGAATCAATAATATAAGAGATATGATGCAGCAATTACTGTAGCAATAATTGAGTATAGCTGAGTGACTTCTCACGTAAGCATCAATAATCAATACCGCGTGCTACTATGCAACAACGCGTATTACTGTACTTTTACTACCGAGTAGTTCAACAGTTTTAACGGTAACACCTCCGCCGTTATTTTATAGAAAGATAATTTGTCGTTTTCTAACTACAACTATACTTCTATAGTGGGGTCCACCAATGATTGTGCCGTCGTACGAATATTCCCCGACAAAAAGAATATTCCCCGACCAAACGAATATTTTATAACAACTTGCGTACTTTGCAAAATTTATAAATATTACCCACAACTATATATTTTATCAAATTTATTCCATAATATTCAAAAATAATAATTATGAAAATTCATCTTTATTTATAAAAAACTGGGGTCTTACAACCTCCCCTTCTTATGAAATTTCGCCCTCGAAATTAGAGTACGTACCTGGTATGTCAAAGAGGTAAGGATACCTTGATTTCATTTCAGATTCTAACTCCCAAGTCATTTCCTCAACATCGTGGTTTCTCCACAAAACTTTGACTTGAGGTATAACCTTGGAGCGTAGAATATGTTCCTTCTTATCCAAGATTTGAACAGGAATCTCTTCATACGTCAAATCTTCCGCTATTTCGTCCGGTTCTAACTCAATAATGTGGTTTGGGTCTTTCACATATTTACGTAACATGGATATGTGAAAAACGTTATGAACACGAGACATACTTGGCGGTAGAGCGAGTCTATAGGCCACAGTTCCTATTCGATCGAGGATTAAAAATGGACCGATGAATCGAGGATTAAGTTTTCCTCTCTTTCCAAATATTGTAACTCCTTTCCATGGAGTAAAACGTAACAACACATGATCTCCTATATTGAATTCCACGTCCTTTCGATGAAGATCAACATAACTCTTTTGTCGACTTTGTGAGGTTTTTATACGTTGTCGGATCGTTTGAATCTTTTCCGTAGTCATTCGTACCAACTCCGGTCCCAACAACGTTGCTTCACCCACCTCATCCCCAGCATACTGGAGAACGACACTTTCTTCCATACAACGCTTCGAATGGAGCCATGCCAATACTTGCTTGATAACTGTTGTTGTAGGAAAACTCCACCAATGGTAAGAACTTATCCCAACTTCCCTTGAAATCAAGGACACAGAGTCTTAATAGATCTTCGAGAGTTTGAATAGTCCTCTCCGACTGTCCGTCCGTCTGAGGATGATATGCCGAGCTAAATCGTAAGTCTGTGCCCATAGCTTTTTGCAAACTAACCCAAAATCGTGAAGTAAATCTTGGGTCTCGATCAGAAACTATGGATACCCGGCATACCATGCAGTCTTACAATCTCGTTTATATACATAAGAGCAAGACGTTCAAGTGAATAAGTTTCTCGTATCGGTAAGAAATGAGCAGACTTGGTCAATCTATCAACAATGACCCAAATCACATCTATGCCTTGAGAAACCTTAGGAAGACCGGTAACGAAATCCATGGTAATGTGCTCCCACTTCCATTCTGGAATTTCAAGTGGTTGCAATGGACCTTTTGGTACTTGATGCTCCGCTTTAACTCGTTGACAAGTTAGACACCTTGAGATAAACAACGCTATCTCTCTCTTCATATTGCTCCACCAAAATGTATGACGAATATCATGATACATTTTGGTACTCCTAGGATGGATTGCAAACGGTGTATTGTGCGCCTCCATCATGATTTTATACTTTAAATCAGGGTCATTAGGAACACAAAGTCTGGAGTTGACTCGAAGTATTCCTTCTTCATCGATTCTTGCTTCCGGCATAGCACCTTCTTGCACTTTCTTCCTCATACGTATCAGCTCCAGGTCTGTAGCTTGAGCAGCTTTAACTTTATCGATTAAAGTCGGTTCTACTCGTATATTCGCCATCGTCACATGCGTCCCTGGAGTCTTTAACTCTATCCCCATCCTTTGCAAGTCACACAAAATGGGCCCTTGCGTTGACAATATCGCACTCGTACTTGCATGTGATCTTCTACTCAATGCGTCAGCTACCACGTTTGCTTTTCCAGGATGGTATTGGATGGTATGATCATAATCTTTCAACAGTTCAAGCCAACGTCGTTGTCGCATGTTGAGTTCCTTTGAGTGAAGAAATATTTGAGGCTTTTATGATCCGTAAAGATCTCCACTTTCTCCCCATACAAGTAATGCCTCCAAATTTTAAGTGCAAAGACAACAGCTGCCAACTCTAGATCATGAGTAGGATAATTCCTCTCATATTCTTTGAGTTGTCGCAAGGCATAGGCTATGACTTTTCCATGTTGCATGAGAACACATCCCAGCCCTTTGCCCGAAGCATCACTGTAGATGACAAATCCCTCCGAGCCAGATGGTATTGTCAGAACAGGTGCTGAATGAGTCTCCTTTTGAGTTCTTGAAAACTCTTCTCACATTCTTCGTTCCAATCGAACTTTGTATCTTTCCGAGTCAGCTGAGTCAATGGAGTAGCGATTCGAGAAATCCTTCCACGAATCCTCCGATAATAACCAGCTAAACCGAGAAAGCTACGTACTTCGGTCACTGATTTAGGTTGCTCCCAGCTTTGAATAGCTTCAATCTTTGCTGGGTCAACAGATATTCCATGACTTGATACCACGTGCCCAAGGAATGCTACTTCCTCAAGCCAGAAGTCGCATTTCTTCAACTTGGCATAAAGCTTATATTCACGAAGCTTTTGGAGTGTCCAGCCTCAAGTGTTGCTCATGATCTTCACGGCTTTTGGAATAAATAAGGATGTCATCAATAAAGACGACCACAAAGTGATCCAAATATTCCTTGAATACTCGGTTCATCATATCCATGAAGGCAGCAGGAGCATTAGTCAATCCAAAGGACATGACTAGGAATTCATAATGCCCGTACCGAGTTCTGAAAGCCGTCTTTGGAATGTCTTCAGTTCTAATCTTCAATTGGTGATACTCGGAACGAAGATCGATCTTTGAAAAGAATTTGGCTCCTTGCAACTGGTCAAATAGATCATCAATTCGTGGCAATGGATACCTATTTTTGATGGTGACATGATTTAACTCCCGATAATCAATACAAAGTCGCATACTCCCATCTTTCTTCTTCACGAATAGAACAGGAGCACCCCAAGGAGAAGTACTAGGACGAATAAAGCCAATGTCTAACAATTCCTGCAGTTGGGTTTTTAACTCCTGAAGTTCAATAGGAGCCATTCGATATGGGGCTTTAGAAATGGGTTTGTACCGGGTTCAAGATCGATACAAAATTCAATCTCACGCTCTGGGGGTAGGCCAGGAAGTTCTTCGGGGAATACGTCAAGAAATTCATTAACAATAGAATATCGTTCAAAACTGACGTATTTTTGTTTAAAATCTGTGACATGAGCTAAGAAAGCTTGACATCCGTTTTTCAATAAACGAATAGCTTTATGGCTTGAGATGACCGTGATTGATTTTAATGGTTTGGGTCGCTTGAATTCGCATAATAGGTTGATTAGGAATATGAAAGCTAACAACCTTATGGAAACAATCAATTTTGCATGATGAGTAGTTAAACCAATCAATCCCTAGAATCACGTCAAATGCAAGTATTTTCAATGAATAAGATCTACAGGTAATGTGAGGGTACCGGATTTGAACCAAACAAGACTTATAAACAGTGGATGTAATGAAAGTTTCTCCCAACGGATTTCCACAGATAAGTCAAAAGTCTAATTTCTCTGGAGTCAAATTTAATCGATGAGCGCAAGTAGGAGAAATAAAAGAATGGGTAGAAACCGGTATCAAATAAAGTATAGACTTCGTTAGAGTTTTATGATAAGCTTACCCGTGATGACCTCATTCGGGTTCCTTTCTTTTTGGGAGGTCACAACAAACGCTCTCCCTTGCACGACCGGCTTTAACCTTTCTGGGACGGCCTTTGGTGCCTCCATCCTAGCTGAATTTGTCTTTGGTAAACGACAAAATCGTGCTAAGTGACCTTCTCTTCCACAATTATAACAGGTTTTGGACGGCATCGCGCATTTGGACTGATGTGTCCCTCCCCTCCGCATTTGAAGCATATGATAGGGGTCTTTCTCCTTCCTTAACACGGTGCTGGTGCTGACGTCTTTTCCATCATTGTTGAATCTCCTCTTCTTGAAATGTCCATTCTTATTGTTTTGGCCCTGATTACCACCGAGTGGTTACCATTTCTGGCTTGCTGATTCCCTCCACGCTTGTTGTCACCGCTTCGATGACCACTCTCGCTGGTATTATAATTTTGCCGGCTGCTCTCCTTTAGTTGAGTTGACTCGTTATCGCGCCTCCACTAACTGAGCCCTATTTACAACATCTGAATACAAACACAGTTTATGAGAAATAAGATGTTGACGTATCTCCGGCTTCAAACCTCTTAAAAACATTCGCGCCATTCTCTCTTCATTATCCACCAAGTGGGACGCAAACCGTGATAATTCTGCAAATTTTGCCTCGTATTGCGACACGGTCATATTATTTTGTTCCAACTTAATAAACTCCACCTCCTTCATGTGGCGAATACTTTCGGGAAAGTATTTATCATTGAACAGCTCCTGGAACTTCTCCCAAGATATCTTCAGTACAGCAGGTTGAGTACGTTTTAAACCGATTCCCACCAGTAATCTGCCTCTCCGCGCAACATAAAGGCGGCAAAGGGAACCTTTTGCTCCTCGGAGCATCCCAAGACATCAAATATCTTGGTCATCTGCTTTATCCATGTTTCCGCCATAAGTGGTTTTGGCTCTCCCTTAAACTCCGGTGGTCCCAGCTCCTTGAACTGTTTAGCGGTGACCGCCCGAGAGTTTCCCGTGTTCCATCTACGTTTTGGACAGGAGTTGCTCCTCGCCTGCTGTTGCATAAATTGCATAAAACCTCTGAACATTTGATCATTCGTCATTTGGTCAGTGTTGTTGTTTGCATGAGGATTTCACCTTCCTGATGCACATTATCCTGATTATTGATATGTGGTGAATCAACGATCGCCTGTGCTCTATTGCCATTCTCAACATTCTCAGATGTCATTTTTAGATACTGCCACAAAACAAAAGGTTAATTGACATGTAACACATTATCCCTATATTCTGACCGACCAATAAAATAGCACATAAACTTAGGTAGGTCATACTAGCGAAGGAATTCCCTGTCTCTCCCCTCCTAGTACTATTCTCACATCTTAGCCAGGGATCATATCCCTAAGCTCTGATACCAACTGTGACGCCCCCAAAATTAGGTATACATCACCCATCTTGAGTCACCAGATACATGGTACAGAATTCAAATGCAACTTACTAATACAACTGTCGTGTACAATACAACAAAACATAACTGTGAGTTTGAATACAATTATTGTCTACTAGAGATCATACAAACTCAAAAGGTGTCCTCAATACAATTATTGTCACACTATTTAACAGAATAGTGAGGGACTACTAATACTATTCTCTGGTCCATCACTATCCGTTCCCCGACTCGTCCCAGCTATATTTTCATTTCCTGAAGAGAACAGTGAAAGAAAGGGTGAGCTCAACTAGCCAGTAAGAAATATTATGACTAAGATAATGCAGAATAAATTATCATTAGCCTTCAACAGTGTTAAACTGATAAAATATAATAAACATCAAGTTTAAACTGCAGCGGAACCAGCAATCCATTAAAAGAGTCAAGTAGAAAATAAAAACTACTATCTTTTATGATTTAAAAGGTTTTTCATCATCGTTATGGCTGAGACTCAGCTTAATAAATATTCCACATCATCGAATCACCCCCGCACTACGGCCAAGGATATTCTTTAGTATCACGACCACAATTATTCCATGCACTACGGCCAAGAATATTTGTGTATTCATTAATGGTCATGATCATGCCAACAACTGTCCATCAATGCACTACGGGCCAATGAGGATTTTTAATTTTTACATCATTTGTAATATTACGGTCATGATTACACCGAATAATCCCTGGTCATAATCATACCAAGTCCATCTATGCACTACAGGCCACAGATGACTTTCAACAAAATATAAACATGAGGATGATGACAATGATATAAAATTCAATAAAACAAGTTCAAGAATTATTTTATCCAGAATTATTAACGTCCAAATTGTCAACACGATACTGTTTTGTGGTGTAAAATTCAAGAATGATCAGAAGAATATT